>QFEZ01000374.1:3045-36470 GCA_003316425.1 Russula lepida | reverse complement strand
TAACAGTACAAAGAGAATCGAGGCAGAACTGAGGCAAGTAGATAACACAAGATGCGGGCACAAGGCCCACAGGAGTCCAAAAAATTAGACAGGACCACACGAGGTGGCCCATGAGGCGAAGCGGTGCACCGGAGCGTGCTGTGAGCACAAGCTGCGGCGCGAGAAAATCCGCCACTGTAATATCCTTACTGTTACCATAACATACTGCAGAGCCCTTCGAAGAAAGCGAGATGTAGGCTGTGATGAAAATGGTGATACGGAAAAAGAGTATCCAGCCAGAACGACTGTGACCGTGACCAAATATATCTTGATCTTGAAGTCTTTGTCAATCGTATCGTCCATGATTTTAGCCCACGATAGACAATACAGTACTTCCAGACATTGCTTTGTTCGCTAGATCCCGTTTTCGAACAGTTCTACAGTGAGTCATTGGGGATTAATGCTTCCGTTGGATACACTGTATACTGGTTCCGGACCATGACTTCCCTATTATAATTTCTGCGAGCCGGGGATTCGGGACATGAGATAAGCTTCTCAGAACATCGTGCAGAGTTTGCTTCTTACCGCGTGAGCTAGTTGACTGCAATAGTTAAACAAACAATGTAAGTAGCTAATTATTTCTACTTATCTTAGACATGTTATAATTATCAATTAAAATAATATCATATTAGATTAATTTAAATAATTAGCCTTTAGTCCCTAAAAATTTTTTTAAAATTTAAATTTAAGATACAAATAAAAAAAAATATAAAATGAATAATATAGTTTGTGGTCTCGACGAAGTGGGTAGAGCCTGAGGCGCTGCCAGGCGAGAGTGGCTAATTGCAACTTGAAGCTAGTGAAGCTCACCAGTGCTGATCTTAAGCTGTGGTGCCAGTACTAGTGGTGCCAGTCGGGCGAACGGTGAGCGGGGAGATGCTGGATTGTTCGGATGATCGAATTCGCGTACCCGAACAGGAGGAGAAAGAAAATCCGCGGAACCGAGGAGGTTACGTAAGTTACCTTGACTCTACTGTTTTCTCGTCACTGTTACGAGACACTCACGAAAAGGACTTGCTGTAATTCCTGAGAAGTCGAAAATACTGTGCCGCTGCATTTTATGAAAGGAGGACCTGCTGGCTGGCCACGTCATATAAACTCCCAGACACGGCTAAACCCTGACGGAAGCGGATGGGCCGAGTTAGGCTCCTACCTATAAGACTGGTCCCCACATGCGACTCCCTAGCTCTTTCGAACCTCCCTCTCCTATTTCACAATTAATATGGGTGGTCTCTTCTCCCTCACAGAGCAGATCTTCCCACCACACCCCACCTGGGGGGTGGATGACATTCCAGATCTCACCGGCAAGGTCGCCATCGTCACTGGTGGGTTCCAACGTCTATCACTGTGTGTTGTATGCTTAGAAGTGCGATATACGTCATGGTTACAGGCGGTAATACCGGTGTGGGAAAGGAAACTGTCAAGGCGCGTTTGTTCCAATTTACCTCCGCTCGCGCGAGACATTTCAGAGAGGCGCTCAACCTTGCTAATATAGGCGCTTCTGATTCATAACGCGAAAGTCTACCTCGCCGCACGCAATGTGACCAAGGCAGACGCTGCAATCACGGATTTGAAGAGTGAAACTGGGAAGGAAGCCATCTTCTTGCAACTTGACCTCGCGGACATATCTGCCGTGCGCAAGTCAGCAGAGGAGTTTCTGTCGTGCGCACTATTTCCCCCTGCATCACAACTGAGTTTTTTCTGACTACTGTTCACCAGGAAGGAGAGTCAGCTGCATATTCTTATCAATAACGCGTGAGTAGCTTGATTCAGCGCAGCTCGTGAATGCGATGCGTGTGACTGAGATGGCGTGGAGCGGCGTAATGATACCGCCAATAGAGGAGATTACAGTGCAAAAGTATGACAGTCAATTTGGCACCAACGTTGTGGGTAGGCGTCTCGTAGTTTACCCTATTCAGGTGATTACATCCAAGTTGACGAACCGATGGACGAATGTGCAGGTCATTGGCTGTTCACGAAACAGCTGTTGCCTGCGCTTTTTGCAGCCACTGACGCATCGCCTACACACGAAAAAGCTCGTGTTGTGACAGTGTCATCGTCCGCAAATTATCTTGCAAAGGAGATCGACTTTGAAGCAATCGGAGATGGACCAACGAGGAGGAAGAACGATACATGGACCTTGTACTGCAGAAGTAAACTCGTGGGTATCCTTGATGATTTTCTCATCTCGTTGCTGACCAATTGGCTATGGGTCCGCGGTTTGTAGGGTAACATTGTGGTGGCTCGAGAGCTGGCGCGTCGGCACGGCGATAAGGTCGTGTCGACGAGTGTCAACCCAGGGAACCTCGACACGGAACTTCAACGCCACATGACTTGGTGGCAGATTGCTATGGCTGTATGCTTTTTAAGTATCTCTCTTTGGGTGACCGGCGTTGACGAGACGATGTAGCGTCACATCCTTTACCCAGCTTCATATGGAGCACTGACGCAGTTGTACTGCGCTACATCGCCGTCTGCGGGAGATGTTAATGGGCAGTTTTTCATACCTTGGGCGCGAGAAGGTAAGGCGAATCATGTTGCGGAGGATCCAAAACTTGGTGAGAAATTATGGAGGTGGCTGGAAGAGGAGACCCAGAAATATTGATAGCCATTTCCGACTCATCATTATCTCTGCTCGTAGAATGTCTGGGAAAGAGATGTTGGCGCAGCGAGATAAGATAAGGTAGAACGCTGTACAATACATAGCGTTCAGTTGATGTGTAACAGACTGTATTGATAGATAACACGACACGATTACCTGTACGAGCTACGAGATACTAGTAATCAGTATATATGGTAATCTGTGATTTGTGCTCATCAAACGCACTGCAACTGATCCGCACCATCTGCCTTAGTCACTTGTCTTTTTCTTGCTCCCAGACTCGGGGAGACCCCCCTTTAAGGCAATCGTACGCATGAACGCACTCGGTCTCTCAAGAAAACTCACATCGTATTCCATTATCAATTCACCCATACAAAGTTATTACACACACTGAATTGGGCTCTCAACGCTACATAACTTACAATCTTGAAGAGCTATAAATAGAATCCGAATCGCGATACAGCACAAGTGAAGATCGCTACACGGTGGAGCTACCTCCGTGTAGCTTGCAATCCTCGGAATGTACGTCCTTCATGTGAGCACGGTTGTCACTTTAACGGGTGATGTGGCCATCTTCGTCGATGTTATACCCGCCTACAGTTACGGGGCACGACGATATCCATTTATCAGTATCGCAGAGAGATAGAACGATGGCCACTAACCCCCACTGCCCCATGTGCCCCCCTTCGCAGTACCCACGCCGGTATTCTACTGTAGCACGTGGGGTCACCCTTCCACATATCATACAGCGAAGTCGTTCGGGTGGTGGTTGCCCTGCCACTGGCCTACTCGAATGGGAATATCCACCGTACCTACCATCTGGGGATAAAATATGTTTAGTTAGAAATGAGCCTGTTGTCGTGATCATCCCGAACGCATACCTTGTCTCCCAGCGGAGGAGTAGTTTGGCGGTCCCCTGGGCATGTAACCCTCCCGGCGCCGGCTTGTGCCCTCTCGGCTCTGTCCAGTATCTTCGTCGCTGCTCGAATCATTGTCTCTGTCATGCACGCTGACTGTCAATCGATATGGTAAGCATACACTGTAGGGAATTTCAACTGCTGTACACGCACGATAGCTCCAGCTTTCGCCAGTGGGTTGCGGCTCACCCGGAACTTCTGAGTGTGACGGAGGGTACATAACGTTTGGCTGTTGCATGTCGTAGGGAGCTGATGATCCCATGTTTTGGATGGGCATTGGCATCGTTGCTGAGCGGCGCGATATAGGTGGCGGCGGTGGCGGCGGCGCCCCTGAAGAGTTGTTGGATGGGTGTCTTACTGACATTTCAGGGACAGGAAACGAAGGACTGTAGGACGTAGATCCTGATAAAGGCGGGGGAGAGGGGTATGAAGACGAGGGTGCATGATCGTACGTGGCTGTAGTTTGGAGCGTAGATCGACGTGGGGGAGTCGGTGGTTGTTGTGGGGAAGAGTATGATTGGGATGGATAACCAGTGGAACTGGGCACTAGAAACCCGGCGTGGTTCAACCGAGTGCACACCACACAGGCACCCAGAACGTGATGAGCGAAAACTCACTTTGCGGGGTATGTCCATACCCGGACGCTGGACCTCCTTGGAGATGAGCGGAGTCGGGGGTCACATCTTGCCTAGTGCTAGTGGACCGAGTGGACCTAGTGTCACGGTGTGGAAAGGCCTCCGGGAACGATGACGGTGGTGGTGGCCGTGGTGGTGGCCTACTCATTGGTACGGTAGTACTCGAGACTTGTCAATGGGAAATGTCAGAGGTTTAAATATCTCACACTCTGGAGGGCGTAGGCTACGAGCGGAAGCATCCACGGAGGGACATGCGGTACCTGCAGGTTATGATCACTGGCGCAAACAAAAACTGATGGAACGGGCTGTATTGGTGCCGAGAACAATTTTTGCTTGCAATTTCAAAGATATCAGAACAATATAAGGGATGTGATGAGGCTGCATCAAGCGACATCAGTGCCTGGGCGGCGGGCGTAATGACAGAAGACCTGTGAGCCAATGAATCGAGACGGGATTAATCAAACTTCTAAATCGGTGGTGGACGTCTGTGATGACCTCCTCACGTCAAGGATGTCCCCCCCAGGTAAGTGTAGACATGCCGCTTATGTTCTGCGATCCGATACACAGATTAAAAATGGTTGTCAGACACAGGTGGTTGGCTTGGTCATCGTCGGTCGGGGATATGAAGCCCCGCGAGTAATGATAACCACCGATTCCGTGTTCCGGTTTGTTGAGATTCCGGCCAGTCAAAGTAGGCGAATGTGATGGCTCTTCTATACCTCACCCTGAGAGGAGAATCTTGAATGTTAAGGTCCGGTCAGTTGCCAGGAGTGATATTTAGTCCCACAAACATCTCCGTTCATATCAGAGTCTATTCAGGACGGGCGTGGCGCATATGAACGATGCCGAAACGAAGAAGCACCTGCGATATTCGAGAAGCCTGTACTGCAACGTCCTAATCGAACCATGGCACTTTCATGTTCGTTCCACTGTAGCTGTATCGAGGGCCCAGCGAAAAGTCGGCGAAAGCAGCGTACCGAGACAAAACAACAAGGACGTTGCTCGCTTCTGGCTATTTCTTCCATGTCACCATCTCGGACACCTCGACTATATCGTTTATGGACGAGCCCTTGGGAGTGGAGCGAGTTTGTAAAGTAATAAAACTGAGTTCCGTAGTGTTACTGAGACACAAGCCAGTGCAACACGTATCTCTGCAGAACATACCCATCATGATATGTTTCTCTCCCGGTACGAAGGGGGACAGCGATCCCACATCACTTAAAATCGCATACATAGACATGATGACCAATTGATCAGGACAGCGGAGCAGAAGAGTCGCCAGCACTGCCCACGGATGTTAGTTCCTGTACAACGCTGCTGGCTAACCATAACTGACAGTCTCCTCGAGTCAGTCGCGTCGCCGGCATCAGCAATTTGATTGACATAAAAAGCTAATTTCGTCTCGTAATGTACGTTTCACCTACGTGCGATATTAGGGTGCCATTTCCACGATCACCATCATTCGAATTGTCGCGATCCCATTCCGGTTCCGAATCATTGCTCAAGCATTGGGATCAAGGCCAGACGTGCTGTCATATGATGGTGCCTTCAAGCACAGCCGATGGGCTATGTTGCCGCCAGAGGGTGTATGACTTGCCCAGGATCAGTTATGGTGTTGAAGGTGGGTGACATGGTGCAACGGCTGGTCTGGGTCTGAATTTGAGTTTGTTTTGTTCACGTGAGTGCTCCGACTATCACGTGCATGTGGAAAACGACTCCCAACTCAGTCTGATAAGATAAGATAAGTACTTAATATCTGTCCGTCTTACGTCTAGTTCTGTGCTTATTAAGCACACTAAAACTGAGGTGCAAGCAAGACATCCTGTACTCGCAACAACGGCCTTTAGCTACACTGCTCACTGGCAGCATAAAGCCAGCGAAACATAGAACGAAGAAAGAACCAAATTTATTACAGATAAAGGGGCAGACTAATTTCGGCCTTGCAGATGAGGCCAGAGCCTAAAGAGAAAGTGGCGGACGAACGGCTCACACCTGGAGGTTGCTTCCTTTGTATGTCCGTCTGTCCTGTGTCCCTCGGTTATACTGAATATAGGCTAGTCCTTGCGAGCAGAAACAGATTTATATAGCGATAAAACCGCTTTTCGGGGAGTCACTCTGGATGTACTCTCGGCAGGACATACTAATATCACGACACGTTTAGCTTTTTTTGACAGGTGGTGTAGTCGCTGGTGTTGGAACCCGAAAGACCATTTGTCCTCTGACCATTCAAAATCTGTCGTTGTCGTTCGGTATCAGGGAGCGAATTCCGCTGTAGTCATCATCTAAATTGACCCCCGAAACCATGATATGACAGCACGTCTGGTGCTGACGTGGAGGTGACGCCCGACGTTGACTGAAAGGGCCCAAAGGGGTGATGCATAGCCAACGGGCTGTGGCTGCCAGGAGGGGCGCAACTCTGCCAGGGGTTGTGTCGTATCGAGGGTAGTGGCCCTGGCGGGTGTGGCAGCCCGGAAGACATGAATCACGAATCGTAACGAATGGGGTGTTTCGGAGGTGCCACTGTGCTAGTGACTCAGCTGTATGATACGAGCACAGAAGGACTCGACTTGGAGGCGCTACTTGAGCGCGGAAGCGATTTCAAGGTTTTCAGTTGCGCGCCAATTTTGGCGCTTAGTATTTACTAATTTGATTACGCTACCGAACGCTGCCCACCCCTTATTCTCTGTAGAGAACGCGCGAGTCAAGGGTCCACTGGGAGCAGCCGTACTCGGCACATCTCCCGAGGGTCCCTCGTCTTATCTCATCACTTTCTCGGTAACAGATTCCGAGTTGCATTTCGAATTGGTTCATATTGATCACAGAAAGGACGGGAACGCGAATAATCTATAATCATAGAGTAACACAAGGCCTCAGATCAGGCTAGCATAAATTTTTCGAGTCGTATGGATCGTAAGATAGGCCAATAGAGATAAGGGAGAAGGAATATGGTAGGTGAAAGTGCAAAAATGGAGGAACGTCGCGGAACACTCTCAAGGAAGGGCTATGATGGCCTGGAGGAATTCATCTCTGCTTATTTCTGATCGTCCCCCTGCCTTACACTTTTCGTACAGCTCGCACATCTTTTGAACAACAACGCATGCACAGAGAAATTGGTCCAGATCCATTTGCGGGCGAGGTAGAGCATGACCATAGCCATGAACCCGACTGCGTGGCGGCACCGTCCCTGTTAATGAGATGGCGAGTTCATACATGAACATGGGGTGTGCCAGTGACAGAGCGGCTGCTAGACTCACCATACTTCTTCACTACCATGTCAAGGATGTGGGGTCCGACACGTAGGCTGAGGAGAGGACTCGTTAGAGAAAGAAGACGGCTCGATGGAAGAATTAACGTACTGGTAATGGGCTAACGCACGGCCCAGCTCGGCTGCATCAATCCTCCCGTCACGGTCATTGTCAAATGAGTCGAACATTTGCCGCCATGTCTATTGGTGGTGATAAGAGAATGAAACATCAACACCATGAAGTTCGTACATTCATGTAGCGCCATAGAGGCTCAAACTGTGTATAACATATAAGCTTGAATACACTCAAAGGCATATATCTGCATACCTCATTGTAGCCAATCACGCCATTGCCATCCAGGTCCTGGTTACAGTATACAGTACTGTATGTCAAGGGAGGCCATATCCGAAGACTCTGATAGACATACGAAGATGCTCATGAGGAAGTTCACCGTGTTGGCTGAGAACCGCAAGCCTGGAAATAGGGGACTCGTCGGCCATAGATCTTGCGGTGAGAACAAAACATGATCTTACCCCCGTTTGTCAAGAGCGCACTGCCTGTACAATAATTGAGCCAAACCTGTGAGTGGATCTCAAAGGGAGTGCGTACGCAGTTCCTCGGACGACAGCTCTCCATTACGGTCTTGGTCTATAGCGAAAAACAAAGCACGCAATCTCCAGGGGGAAATATAGATTAGAGATAGAACAATGGGACGTGATAGAAATTATAACGTACTCGTCTTGCGGTACGCTGCCAGTAGGCGTGGGATTGCCACGTGGCCTGTGGGCGCCTGAATAATCGCCGGTGTCGGTGCGATAAAAGCGGTCCCATGATTGAGGGGAGGCTACTTGTTGAGGTTGAGGGCGTACTGGCACAGGATATGCGGGACCTGAGCCCTGTGCTTGGCCTGAAGGGGGTGACCAGCCAATGGACGAAGAGGCACCGTGACCTTGAACAGACTGGTTGTAGTTGTTGGTGTGATAGGGTGAGGGGGGGCGGGGTTGGAGTGGTTGGGGTGGTTGGGGGGTAACACTCCGACGGTAAGAAAGATCGCGACTTTGTCTCATGCTAGAGTGCTGAAAGAATGCTTAATCAGACCTGCCACTCATCCATGGATGTCTGCGTGCTCACCCTGCCTGAGCGCGACGACATTACGAGATCTGTTGGATTGAAGGATAGTAATGAGGTGGAAGTGGGTGGATTAGTGGTGGTAAAAGGGGGTATGAACTGCTTGGGGACGAGTCACAGCAAGCACAGGATGGTGGCGGGCATTTATACACAGGAGACAAGCCGTTGAGCATGGGAGACAGGGAACATGTATAGATACAGTAGTTACTGGTCAGGAGCGGAACGAGGTCCGAGGCGATGATACTAGTACACAGCCCAGCCCTAGCTTGACTCAATAACAGAATACAAAAGAGGATTGTAGGGGCTGTACCGTGACACACACAGTCACACACACGGTGGCACACGTTCCCCCCGAAATCGCTCGTCGCCCATCACCGGCTCATGTCCTTCAACTGTATAGATTTGATTAATACGTGTCTCAGTATTTCAGGTGCCGTCGAGAAGAGAGCTGAACGTCGGGATTCGGTCCGCTACACGTGACAACTCGGAGTGACAAGTGGGTTAACGGCAACGTGCCAGTGAGTCAGTGACGGTCTTCCGGCTCAGTACGTGCGCAATACACAGCTACATATTACGACAATCCCAGTCCTTGCGAACAGAAATCAACTGTCATTTTCCAACTCTGCGATCGATCGACAGTGGTGCAAACTGCAAGCCATATTCTGGTTATCCTTGAGCTAAGGTGATCGTCAGGTGAGTGAAACAGCATCATGTCACGAGATAGATGCGCACTGCCCGGGAGCCGCATGTGTACAGGGCGAAGTTTCATCTTTTATTCATATTCGTATGGTATGTCAATGACAAATCGAACATCTCGCTCTAGTTGCTCGTTGTTCGGTTAATAAGCCAAGCGAAGTTACATCTTTGGCTTTCAAATTTTTTCCGTTCCCCACATCGCTTGGCATCATCTTGGTGCATTAGGCTCAATGAAGGGGATCGCCCAGTTGCGCTTTACGTGCGCTGAGTTGTCGGTGTACCTGATTGCATCCTACTCCAAAAGGCACTGTATTCGTCAGTTATGATCCTTGTGGTCTCAGCGTGTTGCCAACGTGTATACCTCATGGCCTTTATCCATCATGTTTCATAAACTTTTAGAGACGGCCGCCCTAGTACAATGCTAGGCGACTCACCACATCGAGGAACCACAATAGCCCTGGTCCGAATTCGTCAAATGCACTAGGTGACACGCCGCCGCCTATGGTTTCTGAATCCTAATCCACCTGCTTTCATTCGGAGCCGGTGAGTGCTGATATCGTACCGCTGCTAGATCGAGTGATTTTTCATTCTTCACAGCCATTTGCTGTGCTTTCCTGATATGGTCCCTATTACGGAAACTGCAACGTCCGCATACCATACACAGTTATCTGTGGCGCAAGGGGACTTGCTGCCTTTTCGATCTCGTGACGTAAAGGCAAATCTGACTCCCAAGATTATCCCTCGCTCGACGTACTACATGCACAGTAACTTAGCTCGATATCAATCACTTCCTATTCACCATAATTATCACAATAATCGCGACGATCCACCAATTTCTTCGTGCTGTCTCGCGGTCGAGGCAGTCAATACTTCCAATTCTGTCTACAAGGCGATGCTTTACGGCATTCTGAAAAGTAGACGCAATCGATCAAATGACCATACCCCAAATTCCAGTCCGAGTCGCCCGTCAGCGCGCGGCGTCCAGTTCTGCGAAAGAAGAGGGCATAAGAATTCGATGCATCGCCCCAAGGAGCTCCACAAACCGCCCACAAGAGACGAAAAAATCTGTTAACTCATCTGACGCCTTGCCCCAGTCTTCAAATTCACCCTGCCGCCGCCGCGTGCGCGCGCGCACAATTCCCTCGAGCGCAATCCGGTTGCCACTGTACAGGCCGTAGACGTCAGGGAAGGCCGTGCTGCCTGTCAGATACGCAAACACGACCAATGTGGGGGTTGAAGCGTGCGAACACAGCACAGCCGGTTCTTTCAATGGTTTTTTTTATCTCGGAAAACTTTCGGAAATGTCATTTCGGGTATTTTCTGGAATTCCTATAGACAAGGGTTGAGTAAGTTATATTGCCGTTGCCTTGAGGTGTCATGGTGACGAGATAGTGAGAATACGGCAACTTACTGTCATTCAGAGCGACATTGGTGAGACTTGGAGTGCGAGGTTCAGGTTCGATCTTGGTGTCATTCAGCTCTTGTGCTCGACATCAACGCTAATTCGTCCATTACTTCATCAGCCCCTTCTTCCCTTGCTCCCCATCGCCATTCTGTAGCATACCTTGTAGCACACACCCTTAGAAGGTGTAAGCATCCCGGCAAGTCGAAGCACGAAAACGACAATTTCTCGCATTAGTCATCAATAAAGCTGCAATAATTTGTACCTTGTACAAGTGAAAAAAGGTGAAAAGTACTAAAAGTGCAAAGGTAACCTATATTTGGGCCATAAGTTCCTCCATATTGTCAAAAGTAATACTGTAAAGTTGTAAATAGTGAAAATCACGGGTCACCTGGGTTTTTTTTCCCACACCCCGCACCCGCGCTCACTTGATGCCTTCACGCGACGTACATGCACCAAATGAACCGTACAATTCAAGTTATCGACTCACAGGATGACTGCAGCACTGCACGACCACCCAAGTGAATTCTGAATGCATATTCTAATGACAAAGGTACTACCGTACTACTACGTCCAAGATGTGATATACAGCACAATAAGCTGACTGTCCATATACTACCCAACAAAGATACTCAATTAGCTCCAAGACTCCGAGTCAAAGTCGAACTGACATACCGATGTACACACCGCGGCGCACACATTCATGAATCACGAGATGTCATCCCATCCACTTGCAAGAATGGGTTCATCACCATTGACATCTGGCAGTAATGCAGCGGCCCTGAGGTCGCTGTCCTTCACAAGACCTCGCCGACTCCAATCGCCAAGGCATAGAAGTGCGCGCGTTGACTCGGAAGAGAGGCGGTTGCGAACATATGGTAGAGGGAGGCGGCCTTGACTGAAGACACGCTCAACTTCGACAGATGAGCCTGTCATATCATTAGTAACTGTAAACGCATCTCGCAATGAAAGCAACATTAGCAGATGCTTACATGGCACGGTGTGATAGTCGAGAGCCATTCGAGATAGATGAGGATAGAGGTGTTTGCGTTCAAACCACCACTTGAGGACGTCTTCATTCTTCACATCTTCAGGCAAGGTGGTGAGGTAGCACATCAGTTCATCGCCCGTGTCGACGGTGCTCGTACGGAAGGCTGGAATATTATCAAATATATTCTTCGTCGTAGACAAAGAGGATTTCTCTGATGACCCTGTAGCCAGGGCAATGTCGTCTCGAAATCGATAAGTCCGATCGAACTCGTCACGAACGATCCTGTTCGCGGTCGCTATACACTCGGGCGTCCATCCAACGCGGTCAAAATAGTTAAGTTTGTGGCGGGGGTGTAAGACTAGGTATGATTAGCGCATTCCAATACAGTTAAATAAATAGATGTGATCACATACTCATTGCAATTTGGTACAACTCGGCGTAATCCGTCCGATCATAGTACCTGTTAAGAGTTTTCTTACCGATCGCGACGGCAGCCCTGATCGCACGATCATACTTGGGGTTCACAGCTGCCGATGCCAGATGTTCATCAAGATGGTCCATCGCAGGGATGACAGAGGCGATGGATGGTGTGCCGCCACGCGAAAAGAACAGTGTCGCGTCCTTGAAAATCTAACAAAGAGAAAGATAAGTGCAGGCGGCGGACATAACAGTGACAACACAGTTGAACACACCTTCAGGAGATCGCGCAATTGTCGGACAACTCCCCACTCATGCGACTCGATTTCATAGTGACGAAGCTTCATATCACGTATGTCAGTGATCTTGTTGATGGCTTTCTTGTACTTGTAGGCGAAGTCGAGCATATCGTATGTGGAGTTCCAGCGGGTGCGGACGTCACGAGGTATCACCCGTGCATCAAGAGAGAGGTCTTCGAGTATCCGGTACCACTGAGGCAGAGCAAGGGTGCTTGAGTTTTTTATTGCGAACGCAAGTTTTCGAATCTGAGTGAGGCGTGCTGGCCGGTTAGCCAATACTATATACAGTTAATACTTGCAAAGTCAATCGCTTACCTTCGTCAACAAAAACCGGATGGGCTGCACATTGTCCTCCAAGTCTTCGACATCTTCGTCTGTCATATCGTCACGCTCATCGATCCATCCCTCGTCATTGTCGGGATGGGGGCCATCATCGGGATCCTCAATATCATCCTGTTCTATCTGTGTCATCAGCTCCTCGGATTCAATGTCACCGGCCAACTCCATCAACTCGTGTGTCCGAGTCCCCTCATCTGTTACAGGATTGTTCTTTCTGCTCGGTACATCAAACTGTCTCATAATACTTTTCACGACGAGGTTGAGGATGTGCATGAAGCACCGTGCGCGATTGGCAGCCCCTGGGAACTCCGCGAGTTCACTTGCGAGTTCGTCAATCATCTTGTCGTTACTGGTCGCGTTATCACAGGTTATGGATAATAACTAGTAATTGGTCAGCCGGTAAAGTAGATCTTTTTTTTTGACCTGACCTTATCACTTATCCCAAAGTCATTCAAGACCTTCGCAAACATCGCTGCTAAGTTGGCCCCGGTATGTGATCGTGCGCATTCAATGATGTCTAACAGTAGGGTGTCGGCCATACCGTTCACTTCAAAATGGGCGGTCACGGCGATGTACGCTCGGCCGTTAGGGGACATCCACGCATCTGTCGCAAAGTTCAAGGCACTATCGAGTGACTGTGGTTCCGAGTCTGTCAGCACCGGTCCAAGGTCATAAATAGGTGAGTCTACCTTCAACTTTGCTGCCAATTGTGGTCGTATATTTACAAACACATGTTTAACGTCTCGAGCAATGGTCGCTGGTGAAGGTAATCGATATTCGGGACGGCCTGTCTTCATCAACATTCGGAAGCTACGATCGTTCATAATTGCAAAAGGACGCTTGCTCTCCGCGACCCATCGAAGGATTTCGATCCTAGACTCGTCATTCGTCAATGAGTCCACTATCTTTATTTCCAAGTTATGTACCACAACTTACCTTGTCTCTGTGTATGTGTGCTGACGGCGTGAATAGGAAACCTTTTCTTTCCCGATGCGCTCAAAAGCATCGGTGATACTCCCATTTCTCCGAGTCCTCAAGCCAGATTTGGCCAAAACGGTGCGTGCAGCATCTAAATCCTTCGTGTTGTCCGCAACGCTGACCGCTTCATCCCCCCAGCACATTTTTGCATGACGACGCAAACTGCTCGTTGACTTAGCATCTCTTGTATCCAGGAACCGGCGTACACGGCGGCCATTCTTTCCCTTGCAGTGAGAGGCCGTGCATTCAAAGACATGTACTCTACGGCCAGCCACGTATTTGATATGAGGCGTACGTTTGAAGAACACGTAGACTGGTGATGTCCATTCCTTCATAAGGCGGTCTGGTCATAACAGGTGAGTAGCTCTCTGTAATAAGAGGAGTTGCATACTCACTAAGTTCTGCTTCCGCGCTCTCGACTGGCTTCTCCGCGATGTTGTCGGAATCGGAATCGATCTCATTGATTTCCTTGTCCTCGCTGTCCAGAGACGTCGATGCACGCGATGTCGTTGATTGGAGAGTATCGTCGATTTCAGTGTCGTCCGAGTCTTCTCTGAACTCGTACTCGTCTTCAAAATCACCACCATCATCGGACACGTCCTTTGTTTCGGACCGTAGGAGGGGCTGGGCGGTCTTGTCGTGATACCTGTATGAAGTGTCTTGGAGAATATGTAAATTACGGTATAAAGACTACATATACTAGCTTACTGCGTGAACCTGCGCTGTCACTGGCAGCGCTGCTTGTTGTGTCTCGCGTGCCTGTTGAACCACCTGTCGCTCGAGCCCTCTTCGAAGACTTGTTCAAATCGACCTCCTTTGCTTTCTTGGTAAGTATACGTTTGCGAGGCCCTAACACCTTGCTAGGGAGCAAGACATCTCGTGCCATGGGATGAAGGGAAATGGGGAATCACGGTTGGTCACTCAGAAGAGGGAGGTAAATGTGGAGTGTCTGTGTGTACAATAGTGTATTTACACTGCAGGCATTTCACAATGTAAACCAATTCAGTCGGCTAAATACTGCAATTTGATTATTTGGTCGAGAGCAACTGAATTAGTTTACATTGTAAAATGCCCGCTGTGTTAGTGCAATCTAACTACGACCCTACACTGAAACCAAGTTGCTGAGTTGGAACTTCGCCCTTGGGAGGTAGCAATGCCGCCAACGCCGCGACGCGGGGAGTTGGGAAGGCCGAAGGCAACGGGGCGGAAACCGGGAAGGCCTGCAAGGCAGCGGTGCGGGAGTTGGGAAGCCTGCAACGTGGCAGCCAAGACAGCAGGTAGGAAGACAGAGTGGGAACTAGGAAGACCACGGTCTGTGGAGACTTGGAGACTTGGAGACTCAAAATCGGCGACGAGTCTAAGAGTCTTAAAGTCCGAAGTTCTCAGAACTCAGAAACTCAGAGGAACTGAATACTAAACTGAGTCAACTCTGGTCGAGTCTGGCGTGCCGCGTGGACTGTCGGTGGAGTCGGTGGATGTGTGGACTGCAGTCGCCTGCTGGTTCAGTGATGGAAGGGGCTGGGCCGGCCCTGGAGAGTGGAGCGGCTGGAGCCTGGAACTCCAAATCATGGCGAGTCGGTCGGTGACGGCGACCTTGGAGAAGAATGAGGCATTGCCCACATTAGAACTGAGGATCTCAAGAGTCAACTCAGTCAAGTCAAAAGTGCAAAGAACTTTGAAAGAAGTTAGGAAGTCTTCTTTACTAAATTCTTTGAGGTCGAAAGTGGAAGTCGAACGCAAGCGCTAACCTCGGGTTTCTCGCGGGTAGGAAAAAAATGTCGACCTGTCGACCCGTATGTACCCGTGACCCGCACGGGTTAAGTAACACGTGATTTTCCCTATAAAGTGGGCTCATTTTTCGCTTACTTACATCAGATCTTGAAAACGTTGAAAAGTGAAAAGCTTTTGCACAATTTTCCTGACACCTGTGGTCCAACATCACTGTAAGTAAAGTCCAGAGCATGGTCAAGTGCAACTTGTGCAAGCTGGAGTCTCGAATTTTTCGATGCAAGTTTTTTCGATGAGCCCGTTACCAGTTCGGCCAATGAACACCTGTTATAGTGAGACCACATCACCACGGCTTCCACTCCTTCAATTTCGCCGCATCATAATACAGTAGTCTTCTCATTCAAGTATAGTACTACTAGTACTGTATATAGCAAAGAGCCTGTAATGGTGAACAAAGGGGAAAAAAATACAAACACGACTAGAATTGCTCTTTCTACAGTGTGGTACACCAAACCACCGAATGTCGCACGATCATGAGAATAATATCTGCTCTCCCTAAGAAGAGAAAAAAAAAAGTGAGAAAAAGCGGCTCAGGTTAGACTTGAGGGCGCCGTAGGTAGACGTCACTAGCATACAGCAGGCGACCTGAGAACAAAGACCGATGCGGATCCAAATAACACGCATATGACGGCACTGAGCTCCCTATTCCCCAGACACGCACGACGACATACATGTCCGGACCAAGGTGATCACGCTCCGCGAGGGCAAACGCCTACCAGGACAAGAAGAGGCGGGGCCAAGAAGGGACCGGGCTCAGTTTTCGACACTCAACAGAACCAGTGAGAAAAAAAGTACGCGTACCGTGGCCATCTGAAACCGACTCATATGGAACGGCTCGTTTTCCTCTCCGCTTGTCGACTTGACCTCAATGTGGTACTTCGGCCAGCGACCATGCCATGCCGTCGCCTTCTCAGCTCCGAACCACGCCCGCGTGAGTTGACCTTGCCGGTCCAAGTACGTAAAGTCCGCATAGGCTTGACCTCTGAACGGCGTGAAACCCGGGACAAATTTGCGGAGCTCGCTCGTCCAGTTGTCGGGCCCAAAGTCATCCAAAAGACGAATAAGCTCTTTGTAAACCTTTTCAGAGGGCGTGGGGAACATTTATTGGTCTTCAGTGAGGCGGCATACATGTAAAAGGGAAGCGACATACATGATGCTCGCCGAGGATACCAATCATGTCCGTCTCATCCGTGGCCACAGGCGCGTTAAAGTTAGCAAGCGGAGGCCAGGTCGGGACGACCGGAGAGCTTCCGGCGCCAGGTGGCATCATCTGCATCTGATTACCGTTGACGAACGCCTCGGCGGGCATGGCGAGTCTATTCATGTCTCGAGCAGCATTCACAGGTTCCGCGGGTGGCAATGGCCCCGAGTCGAACGACATCCGTGGGGATTGTGTGAACTGAGAATGCCTTGAGACCCCAACGGAACCATGAGCCCACGAGCGTTGCCTCTGTCTTCCAGTCGACAACGGCTGGGAGAGTGACGAGCCAGACGGCGACGGCGACGGAGCGTGGCGCATCGTCCGGGTTGGCCTTGCACCAAGCGGAGGAAAATGCTCTACATCGTGCACTGAGAGGGCAGTTGGGGATCTTGGTGGCGGACTCGGAGGCACCCCTAGGCTCGGAGAATTCTCAGTGACATCAGTGACAACCGGTGTGGGTATTATAGGCAGATTCGGTTGTATTATCGCCTGTAGCCACGAGCGGTCGTTGTCATCGTCGACCGGAATCTCCGCTATGCCATTGATTTCGAAAAGGTAGTTGACCACCTCAACCGGATTCGTTATGCAAGCGAAAAGCGTCATCATGTCGACTTCAATGAGGCGCGAGAGCGCCCCGCATACGAGTGCGTTTATTGACTTGCCCGGGCTACTTGTCCGACTAACGAACACGGTGAACTTGTCGTCCGTCTCCTTAAATGCGACATCCTCGGGCATCGTCTCTCTGCATGTGTCAAGTGACAGAGTGGTTGTAATCGCCTGCACACTTATGACGGAGATCTTGTACAGCTTGGCCAGTATCTTGGTTTGCTCAGAAGAGAGGTCTGACTTGTTGCTATTGTGAAAAAGGAGTCTAATTGGCATCAGTTTTGCTCTGTTAGCAGTCGCAGCCACAGAAGCGAGTGGGACATACCTCGCGATATACTCAACTCTGCTCGAATACAGTTCCGTGGCGTCAGAGTCCAGCACCTGCTTTCCCTGCGGTACCGATCGCTTAGTGACGTGTGGATCTAAGTACCGTATCCTGTCCTTGAGAATATCGGACTCTAGTAACGGACGGACGCGGGATATCGGTATTGAGTCTGGAAGATCCAAGAGCGCAACGCGCTCACGAAACACGCCCGCATACTTGCTTGCCCTATCAGGTACATAGAACCCATCTACGGGACGCAGGGCAATGCCTTCTTTTGGTAATCGCACGGGGAACGCGGCAATCTCCGCAAGAGCTTTGAATGACCCGGGTATGCTTGGCAAGTTTTGTATCATAACGCTGATGTCCACAAGGATTTCCGTGACGTGTTCCCACACATCAGGGGGCACCGGACTTCTTCGATAACGTTCCGAGATCATCCGCAGCTCATCAACAAGGGCAAACGGCGGTGCTTGGGAAATACCGAGCTTGTTAAAGAAGAAGTCGCTTAGGTGAGGAAACGATCGGCTGATAATTGCCTTGGACCTCATAGACGGCGGGCCGTACCAATAGACGTCCATCTTGTGCAGCCAGACGAGTTCTGCTTCATCTCTGACAGAGACGAGTATTATGGGATATTGTCTGAATGCGTCCCTGCATTGCAAGCCGAACCGTCTTCATGCAACTTCCAAGCTGATACGGGCGGGGAATACGCACTTGATTAACGTCTCGTCTTCGTTGAACCGTGCATCTAGCTGTTTGTAGATATCTTTAACGGTCTCGTAGTCCTTCTCACCCTTCGCTTGCATATGCACGAGCTTGTTAACAAAGAACAATGCGCTTATCCGCGTCGCGACACCGAGCTTCTCCAGGAAATCCCACGCATTGTCCTCAGGATCGCCCACAGGAATGGCCGGAAGCTCACGCTCGACGTCGAGTCGCGCGAGCACCCCACGACGCAAATATAGAGTATCAAGACGCCGCCCCGCTACCGAGATCGAACCAAGCGCCCTGGCACCTTCATCAGAAAGTTGCGGCAGGAGGCGAGGCCACCATGCGCGCAGCGAGACGAGGAGTTCACGACCTCCAAGGGTCGAAGTATGATCGAGGAACTCGTGCATAATGTGACCGTGATGAACGCGGGGGACGACATTGATGCCGACATGATCACGAAGCCAATTGAGCCATTCGCCCCTTGTATCTTCAACTATGCCATCTGCGCTGTTGGCGTCGTTCGCATCCGTCTCGTAGTCAGTGGCGGTTTCAGGATATGCCGAGAGGTAATCCGGGTGAAGAAAGCGCGCAGTAGGCAAAAGTGCGTTGCGCAATGGAAGGGCTCCGTCTGCCCCCGGAAGATCCAGATACAGTTCGTTGCCCTGAGCGGCCTCACCCCACTCGTCAACGAGCCTAAGGCGCATCGCGGGGGGCATGCCCGGTTCCCTACGATGATCAAAGAAGAAGCGCGCATGTGCGATACGCGCCGCAATACTTCGGGGGCCGAGCACAGTAAGGATTTTCCTTGCAATCGAAACAGGGTTCGGCGGCATGACCCCAAGATAGACAAAGAGCTGATACCGTGGGGAAAACGGACCGATCCCGGGTACTATGCTCTGCAGGCCGAGGTCGTCTGGTATGTTTACGCCGGGCGGGAATGTTAACGTGGATGCCAAGGCTGCCGGTACCCAGCTACCGTTATGCAGGGGTAAGATGCGTAATCGGAGCACTTCGGGGTAGATTTTGCCAAAAGAGGGACGTGGTAAGCGCAGAAGACAGTTGGCCACCGCGTCGTGCCATGTGTTACTCTGTCTACCGAACATACCGGCCCCGTCCATATTGGCGAGGCCCGTAAGGAAGTCGTCGCCCGTCATTTCACGTACTCCGAGACGGCGAAGAATTTGTCGATCTTGTCGATCTGGGTGGATGTCATAATCGGGCGAGAGATATCGCTGCGCACGGGGGAGATATGCTTCAGGTATGAGTGGTGCACCCGATTCGTCACAAAAGGAAGAAGGCAGAAAGAAAAGTTGGGATGCGCAGTGGTATGAGCCGTCTATAGAACGAAGAACTTGCTTCCTTACAAGTTCCTCGAGTAACTTATGTTCAACATAGCAGAAAAAGCTGTCGCTTATAGACTCGGGCAGATAACGGAACCAGACGTTGCGGATTACTGGATGGTCCTCAAAGCGATCAATGGCAAGGAGGAACGTGTCGACAACGCCTTTTCGAAGGGCCGCATTCCAAAGTTTATCTGCTAGGACATCTTCCCGGCTAGCGGAGGTAACAAAGTCCGCCTGAATGATAAACTTTTCATAGCACTTTTCAGCACAAGTTTTGTCCAAACTAGAAAGCATACCTTGAATCCGTAGCACCGCAGAGGCAGGAACGCGTGAACATCTTGCTTCTTCATCACAGGCTCCTGATCTTTTGTGACGGGAAAAGCCAACACTACCTCGCTTTCCTTGACGTCCTCCCTACCGGGTTCTCCTATGGGCGTTTGAGCTAGATGCCTCACTAGAATATAACTCTCCACGTCTCTCGCCCCATTCTGTATACGCTCCAAAGAAATCATGTCGCGGTCATCGTCATCGGTACGTCGCACCTCAAGCGTCACGCCAGGGATGGTGATGTTGAGAATACGTAGCTGGCGCAGAAACAGGAGGAGGGTTGGGCGCACGTCGCGCAGCTGTGTGCTAAGGTCGCTGCCGTTTTCAGATGGCGCGAGGTGCAAGTGAAACGTGGTCCAGCCGGGTACGGCAGGATATCTGAAGCCCAGAATAGGCGTGATCATCCCAAGAGGCGCCGTTTTATCGAAATGGAATGAATATGGCCCCGAGGTGATATACACCTGGTCGGCGACGGTGAAGACTGACTTGAAACCGATGCCCTTCTCGCCTGCATATCCATGTAGCTATGCGCAGAGAAGCCCAGATACGGAACTAAACGCACCAATGAACCCACGTGGGTTCTTTTCGCGTGGTTTGGTGCTCCTGCCAATGTCGCATATAGCCTCGACGTGGGCAGCCCTAAAGCCAAACTCATTGCACTCGAATACGACGAGACGGTCCTCAATCCGAAGGCGCAGTGTGGGGACGATGTTATCTCCATACGTATTGTCATCTGCGTTTTGAATGACTTCCAGTAGAAAATGGGTCTTTTTATTATAGAGGTCATTGGACAGCCTACGCGAGATGAAGGCAAGGCGGGATCGGTCGGAAAAGAGTGCAAGGTGAAGCGGACGTAGAAGAGTGAGTAGAACCTACCGCTCGAGAGCGCGCTCTAGTTTGCCACGTAGCTCTGGGACGGCTGGGTGTCGGGCTGACGGGTCATCATCAAACCCGTGTCTGGCACGAATTGTATGGATGAGCTCAGAAGCGGCGCCGTGAGAGGGAGGAAGCGGACGAGAAGTGGACATGAGGTATGAGAGAGAAAAACATCTAGTATGGCTGTAGCTGAACGCCGTTTGTTAATCATTCGTAACTGTAATCATACGACATACACGTGACTAGTATTAATATTTTTCAGTTTCCTCTTCCAGCCATCTCCATAACTTTTCTCCAAGTTTCGGATCCTCCGCCACCGGATTCGCCTTACCAGGACGCGCCCAAGGTACGAAAAACTGCCCATTAACATCTTCTGCAGATGGCGATGTAGCGCAGTACAATTGCGTCAGCGCCCCATATGAAGCTGGGTACAGGAAGAGACCCTACGTCGTCTCGTCAACGCCGATCACCTAAAAAGATACAGAAAAGCATACAGATAAGGCAGATTGCCACCAAGGCATGTTGCGTTGAAGTTCCGTGCTGAGGTTCCCTGGGTTGACACTCGTCGACACGATCTTATCCCCATGCCGACGCGCCAGCTCTCGAGCTACCACAACGTTACCCTACAAACCGGCCCAAGCCAGTTGGCCAGCATTAAGATCAAGATGAAAAAATCATGATGGCACCCACGAGTTTACTTCTGTTATACAATCCCCATGCATTGATCTTCCTCCTCTTTGGTCCGTCTCCGATTGCTTCAAAGTCGATCTCCGTTGCAAAATAATTCGCGGACGATGATACCGTCACAACACGCGCCTTCTCGCCTGTTGGCGATGCGTCAGTGGCTGCAAAAAGCGCAGGTAACAGCTGTTTCGTGAACAACCAATGGCCTGTACATTCGCCAATTGGTACGTCAATACGCATGTAATCACCTGAAGAGAGACGCGTACCGATAACGTTCGTACCAAATTGGCTGTCGTACTTTTGCACTGTAATATCCTCTATTGGCGGTATCATTACGCCGCTCCACGCTATCTTAGTCACATTAATACGCTATATTGAATCAACCGCTTACGCGTTATTGATAAGAACATGCAGCTGACTCTCCTTACTGATAAAATAGTTGGCGAAAACTCGGTTGTGATGCAGGGAAATAGTACGCACGAGAGAAATTCCTCTGCTGACTTGCGCACGGCAGTTATGTCTGCGAGGTCAAGTTGTAAGAAGATAGCTTCCTTCCCAGTGTCATTCTTCAGATCCGCAATCGCAGCATTCGCCTTGGTCGCTGTGCGCGCGGCGAGGTAGACTTTCGCATTATGATTCAGAAGGGCCTGTACAAACAAGTTGAGCAACTCTCAGTGATGTCCCGCACGAGCAAGGGTAGTAGTGAAAGAAACACACCTTGACGGTTTCCTTTCCTACACCAGTATTACCGCCTGTAACCATACCGTACATTGCGCTTAGCATACAGCCCCCTCTCCTAAATGTGTGAACCGACCGGTGACGATGGCGATCTTGCCGGTGAGATCAGGTATATCATCCACACCCCAGGTGGGATTGGGTGGGAAGGCCTGCTGTGCGAGGGAGAAGAGACCACCCATGCTGTAGTAGGAACGTACAATAAGGGAGTTCAGAAGTGGAAAAACGGGGCGTTTATAAATAGGCAGCGATAAGGCAACTCAAACACGGCTTCGGGACGTAATGACGCGTCTCCGCAGTCTTTTTTGAAATTTCTAGAATTCTGGCACTGTCTAAGTAAGCAAAGACGGAGACCGGTGGATAACCTTGTGGATACGTTGACACGTGTCATTGGGGAAGACGTTTCTCGTCTCTGCTCCCACATCGTCCCCGGATGCACTCTACAAGGATCTCGGGTCCTAGGGGTCAAGATTCTCTTCTCAGGGTCAGGGAGAGGGCACCAACTTGAAGTACACTGTACTTAAATGCTCAAATGAACCAGATTCGCAACGAACCAGAAAATACACTGGCATGCCGTCGAGAATCAATGTTACGGTTTCTTCGTACAACTCAATCTCGACCCTAATCCTTCCATCCTCTATATGGAATGTCTTTTATCACCGTCAATTACTAGGTCACCCACTCATGTCTGCGATCGATTGCGTTACGATTTGAGCATCATATAGCCATACGGCAGAGTGGAACCTGCACGCTGGCACCCTTGCTCAGATTTCGCTGGGAATGTGGCTCCTCTGGTGTATTACTCTCTCGTGCCTAATGACCCATATCAAGTGGCTGGCTTCCGAAACCAAGATTTGAAGCAGCCTTGTTTCGTCCCTGGATCTCATGGATCTTGTTCCTGATTGGTCGTTATTCCCTCTCGCTTCCCCCTGGAGGTGATGTAACCGATTCCTAAGATCGTGCCGATTGTTATGTTGGGCCATGTTCGTCTTCCGTGCGGCCATGGTTTCTTTGTTTCTTTCCATAAGCATGGTGAAGTCGCATTCTAGGAGTATACGTTGCATCGGTTTTGTCTGATGCATTTTGCACCTATCGCTCTGTGTTGTACCCTCAGTCTTAAGTTGGGCCCTCTGCTTGTCCAGATCTTTGCGTCCGTCTATGTTGTTCCGCTGATGGCTGCTATTGCTTCTCTTGTGGTTTGTAAATTTTCCATGATACTTTGTCGTTGCGGTTTGGGTTCCTTCTCTCTTATCCCGTTTTATGTTGTGGACTGGCTTGTCGTTGCCAGGGTCGCACCCTGGATGTCGAACTCCGTGGGGATTTGGAGGTCAAGTTCCTCGTGTCGTTCTTTTTCGGCTCCTTCTTTCGTGACTTCGTGACTTTCTTCGTTCCCTTGCAGGCTTCTATGGCCTTTCACCCAGGGGAAGGATGTTCTCGCTCGCCTTCGTTTTAGTAGGTATGCCACCATTTTGAAGGGCGACACATTTTGGGTTCCAATTCATCCCTGGTCTTCCCAGTTGTGTAAACGCATGGTGAGTCCTTCGATCGCATATTTTGAGTCTGATATTATCTCCAGGGGATAGAAGTGGGGGGTTTTCTTGTAGGGCCACTATGATGGCTACGAGTTCGCCTATCTGGATTGTTGGTCCCCTGGCACTCTTATTGCGCGGTTCCTTGGGTCATCAGGATCAAACCATATTTCTGTGACAAAATCCATCAAGATCACGTGAGATAACAGAAGCGGTACTCCTTCGCGGATTCGTTCTCAACACGAGGCGGTGATCGCGGAGGGCCACCGGGTGATGAGATAGCTCACTCGGGATTATCAGGGTTATCCGTTACGTTACTGCCTGATGGCCTTACGCCAACTCTCTGTTCCTGCGCCCAACACCCAGGTACTGATTCTCGAAATACCTATTGTATCTCCGAAATTGCACGCAACAAAATGCTCCTCTAGATTGATTGGTCCTTCCTTCTGGAGCTGCGGCCAAAGAAGAACCCAACATGAAGACCAAAACCGTAAAAATGATCCCGGTTGCGATGTACAGTATAACCCATTTCACAGTAAGTCTAGCGCCAGTATTCAATGCCCTCGCTTCTCGTTCACATGGAGAAGCGTCGATAAGAACATTCACGCGCCTCGTGTCGTCTGAGGGTGGTTATTTATATTTTCGCACATGGGCTGTCCCCCTCCTGGTTGCGGCGTAGATCTATTTAAACCCACCACATTTTCCAAGCAGGAGGTTTCGAATATTACAGCACCGATGAATAGAGGGCAGCCACCTCCGCTACCGCCGCCGCCACCACCACCATCATTCCCGGACCCCTTTCCAAACCGGCACAGGTCCACTGACCAGAGACAAAACCCGGCCGACAACGCTGCTTATCTTCAGGCAGGTTATCCTCCACCGGGTGAGTTTTCATGCATCACTTCCTTACTGCCAACGTGGTACACTCGATTGAACCCCGAGGATCTCTAGTCCCCAGTTCCAGCATACATACACCCCAAGTATACCCTTCCCACCCACTTCCGCCCCCTCCCGTACCTAAATCTACGCACCCACTTTCCAACGTAGCTGCGCCTGCATCCACATCCACACCCCAACCCGCACCCTCATACGGATATGTGTCACATCCCCCCCCTCCGCAAATGTCAGGGTCTAGCTCCCGACATTCATCAACCTCTGATCCCGGGCGTAGACCTATGTACCCACATTCCAACCTAGCTGCGCCTGCACTCACATCCGTACCTGTACCCACATCCCCATACGGACGTGCGCCACATCTTTCCCCTCCGCAAATGTCAGGGTCTAGCTCCCGACATTCATCAACCTCTGATCCCGGGCGCAGACCTACGCACCCACATTCCAACGTAGCTGCGCCTGCACCCACATCCGCACCTGTACCCCCATCCACATCCCCATATACACATGCTCCCGCTCCGCCAATGTCGGGCTCTAGTTCCCAACATTCATCAACCTCTAATCCCGGGCGTAAATCTAAGCGCACACATTCCAACGTAGCTGCGTCTGCACCCACACCCGCACCTGTACCCCCATTCATACCCCAACCCACACCCCCATACGCCGCTCCGCAAATGTCAGGGTCTAGCTCCCACCATTCATCAATCTCTGATCCATTCATTACGACTGGCCGCAACTCCTCGGACGCGCGGATCATTAGAATGCCGGAGCCCGTTATCACAAACCCCGCTGCGCCAACGCCTTATCATCTTGGTTCATCCCCACCAAACACCGCGTACCTGCCATCCCAGTCAGGGATGTCGGGAGGGTCGCCCCCCAATGGTCAAAGCTGGAGCTATCGTGGGTGCTCCACATTAGTATATTCTACAGCGTTCATTCGAATGATGCATGATAATAAACAGTCGACGTGCAGGAAAGAGACGACGTCTCGAGCGAGTCCGATGACGACGATCTTAACCAAAGCCTGGACAGTATGAGTATTTCGAGTGGGTATAGAGGGGAGAAGGCACCGACAACCAACCCTTTCGCTCAGAGACGACGTGAGTGTTTGGCATCACTGTGGAAGGAGGTTCATATCTAACCAAACATCACCTCACCGTAGGTCGACCAAAGCGTCAAGCGACGGCCCCACCGAGTACACCGCCAGCACCCCAGGAACTTCAAAAATGTAGATTATGTCCGCGTCTGGGCCCACGTCTTGAGTGGGAGCGCTTGGGTCATGGTGGATTCTGCTCTGAGAGGCACAAGTGGCAATGGTTAGTGGTACCATTCTACCTTATGTCAGGGATCGACGACTGAATGCCATTCTCCCTAAATTGCTCTAGGGAGGACAATCATGTCAGTGGACCAAGATAGTTACGCCACACAGTTAAATGGTACTACTGCGGTCTGGGGGTCGCGGGCCTGTTTCCTAGGAATGCGTGTTACTGGTGGCACGATGTCCACGTGGAGGAACTCCGATGTATCCCGGTTCCTACCGTACATGCCACACGTACTGAAATAACTACTCGAAAGTAACGTGAGTTCGACAAAGTTTATTGGAGTTATGCCGTAGCACTGTAAAATGTCTTAAACTGATGCGCCTACTGCTCATATGCTTCCGTCGTATCTGCATTTGAATAACGAAGGATTTATCTTTAGACCACTGACATGTGGACCAACCCCATACACAGTTTATAGTATTTCCGCCTCAACGCACAGTAACGGAAGACATGCTCGCTGCGGAAGAAGCCACAGAAAGTCACGAGAAAGAAAATGACGGCATAAAAGGCAAGGAATGCACGTGCCCGATCATCGATTGGCGCTTGAATCGACAGCGTGGATCAAGGTCGAGATCAGATGATACGAATCCAAGCAGCTGGCACCCGTCGCCCGAGGCAGGCTCACCCTTGAATCGCCGTCTAGTACATGCATGGCAGAGAATGGTTGCACGCAGTACAGGTATCTGTTGAGGTACACGATCAAGGCGCGGCCGCGTCATGGTGGACTCACGGGTTCAGGCACCTGTCTCTTGCAATCGATCAAGTAGGTCGTGCGTGTGAACATTCATCCAAAGTGACGGGTGCTGTATGGCGGGCGGATCCAGGGTCCAGGACACCCCGGTCTGCTGACCCCCCATGCCGTACTCGAGCACAAAAGAGTGACCGTTAGCATGATACCGCATCGGCAACCCTGCAGCAAACTTTTTGGGCTCGTACGAGCTCGTACGAGCTCGTAAGAGCCCAAAAAGCTGGAAAAGTTTCATAAAGTCCAAAAGCTGACAAGTAACCTACATTTTGCCATAAGCTGCCTTTGGCCGCTGCAAAAAAAGTTGAAAAATGGAAAAGTCCAAAAAGTCCAAAAAGACCCTTTGTCAATCATTTCATAAACTATACTTTTACACCTTTTTGTCATTCATCCAGCATGACCAAGTTTGGCTTTTTCACTTTTCAGCTTTTGAGCTTGTTATGGCTTAAAAAAGCTGAAAAGTTGAAAAGTTTTTGTACAATTTCCCGATGCGTACGTGGCACAGGGATAACGGCCTCGGTTTCCTCGTCGATTGACAACGAGCCACTGAAGTAAGAGCCCGCCAGTGCGAGTGTTATATATGAAGAAATGAAGTACGATATATCTCGATCGTGCAGTGCAAGGTCGTGAATGGACCTGTCTAAGGAGGGAAAGATTGAAGGAGCTATACCATGGATCCTAGACTCCTGCGATGGCTTTGAAGGGCAAGGTCAGATTGTGGGCACGGGAAAGCCATGATATGATATACGATGGCGCCAGAGTTTGAGCTACTGCGTGTTGGTGGGAAGTGTGGGAGATCTTGTGGAAGATGTACTGAGGAAGTGGAGAACGTCACTCGAGGGGCCAGAATCACCCCAGAAGGAAGCTCAGGAGTGTCTTTAGAAGAAATGCAGTGATACCATAGCGACAGGGGAAGGAAAAGACAGGGTAAAAGATACTCACCGCAGACAGAATAAGATTTTTTGGGTCTCCAAAGGTCTTATTCTGAAGTGTTATGATTAGTAAGGTGTACAGTTCGGAAACCTGCGAGCCAATTGATGTACGACGCGAAATGCAATAGATCCATTCCATGTTGCCTCAAGATCCTCACTGCGAGGATAGGCAGAGGGCACAAAAGTAACTGCACGTAATCCATCTCTCCCTTCGGCATGCGACCCATGCTTTAAAGAGCGAATACCCAACGGTGCTGCACTCGCACAAGTTGGAGTGGTCAGGGCCTCTAGGGCCAAAGTACGTGTATCCCAGTTGTAGCGGTGACTCAGAGTGTGGGTACCCTCATCAGGAAACCTGACATAAACTTCTTGGGCTTGTATAAGCTTGCACAAGCTTTTACAAGCATGTGTAAGTTTGAAAAAGACAAAAAAAGTCCAAAAAGTTTATGTTAGGTTTCTTGATGCTGCAAGAGAGATGAGATCGCGAGGCCGGCACACGCAGACATTTGAAGAACTCACTCCTTCATCGCTTGTTCTCACTTCCCATCATGTATACTATGACAGTACACGGGCTTTGGCAGATAGCGTTAGACGTCTCAACACAATACATCAGATTAGATAAAGGCCAACGCCAAAATACAGTAAGTTGATTATTGTCGGAACCGAGAAATGCGTACCTACGCGTACGAGGTCAAGGTAAAATTCAGCGTAGAAATTTGGGCAACAGCAAAGACAGAAAAAAAAAACAAGGACGCGAGTAGTGCAGCAACTTGTAGAAGTGGCGTTTGTATTATAGCTTTACGAGTAGCGGCCGCCGGGAGGAAACTGGGAAAGACAGCCAACTCAACTCTTGAAGGCGCTCAAACGCATCGTTTGAAGGACTGACTCAAGGCTCCTTGCAATGTAAATCTCCGTCAGTACAGAATTGTTGTCGTATAACCTACCAGCTTGGGTCGGCGGCACGGCAAATAGTTTGAACATTACCGTACTTTACGGCCTCAGGATGAGCGCATCAGCGCGTAGATCGACACTTCCCCAGGCACCTAGTGTTGGAATCGAGCTCGCGCGGCTCATTCTGGGTGGCATAAAAAGCATGTAAATACTTTGGAGCGCCCTCGTGCGTTTGCCCACCTACAATTCCACTCGTTTCCTGCACGCGCATCGCGTTTTCCCACACTTTGCACCCGTTGAAACTTTGCGCCACACCAGAAAGAACAGATTCACCGTTTTTATCGCACTTTGGTTCGCATATAGATAAGCGTCGTGGTTGACAGCAGACTGACAGTGACTGATCCGAGTCCAGGTGACTCGGACGCGACAGTCACAAGTGGAACAAGTGGTGTCACAGTCATGTGACACCCCTGCAGGTCAAGAGTTCGCTTATCGACGTCACGAGTCTCACGACCCTCTACACCGTTGAAAGTGGTAGATTCAATATGATCGTTCTTTCTCCTCCTCTGTGACATCTGCGTGTTTTGACAAAGGAAAAGGAGCCTAAGGAAAAAAGGAACTGAAACAACTGATCTCATAATTGACAATGAGCGAATATCCTGATCCACAACCTGGTGGTCCTGGTCCCTTGGCTGTCCAGATACAGTACAGCGATATCAGGGTCTCCCTGGATTGGTTTTTATTGCTCGTACAACGGTAACTGGGCACAGTCAGTAGGACGTCAAGATATAGTTTAAAAGTACAACACAAGCCGTTAATTAACCTATCTTCTCTGCCATCGCTTTGGCTACTGCACATAAATTGAGGAGTCATGGAAATTCTTACAACCGAAATAGAAAAAAGAGCGACATAAAGAAGCAATCCTATCCATCCCGAACTCATGTGATGCCTTCGATATCCGAGATCAGGCCATGGGCATGGGTAAACCGTGATATCCCCTGGCATGTGGTAGCGGGGTCTGCGTGTCTCCCGATGCGACAAGTGGTGACGAAAATCCTTGAGAAGCTGAAGGGATGTCCGGTAATCGTTTATCACCTGGGTACTCTGGAGACGTAGTTGGGCTCTGGGTGCATGGAGATAGTAAGAAAATGGCGCATGAACACAATCGCAGCGGCATTTTGGGGAATGGCACTCGTACATATACCTTCACAGTTGGCGGTGATTCGGACGACGACTGCCCAATCGCCCTAGCATTTGGTATTGACTGGGATGCACCGTTTCCAGCGAATGCCGCCCGTGTACGTCTTTGTCGTAGATAAAAAAATGTGGCAACGGCGAAGGAGACGACCGCTACGGCAGCGACGAATCCACCCACGACGGCACCGGTGGTTGAACTCCCGCCCCCAGAGTCTGATGAAGACATCAGGGAGATGATACGGTACTTGACGTGACTTGGCCAAGACCGCCAAGTCACGCCAAGTCGGGGGAGTTCCTTGGACCGCTACAGTACCACTAACCACTACAGTACCCCGGTTTTCCCACGTAGGGTAAGGAGGTATGCCAACCACACCGGCCCCCTAGTACACCTAGACACCTGTTGATATCCCCTCAATATAAGCCATGCAAGCTATCAAAACGGTATGAGTATGAGTTACTTTCTGGATCCAGAGGACGATGCAAGGCCAAGAAACACAAAGCGCCAACGAACAAAACCTCCCAAGTACTTACCACTACCCACCACCCTAGTACTCAGTGGCAACAACTGCCCCTTCATGTAACCGTTCAAACTCCGACTGGTGGAGCTTAAAACTCTGAACTGCATGATCAACAAACGGAAAACCTTGTTCAGGCAGAAACCGGCAATAAGACCAAGGGTCCAACAATGATATCCCGAGATATGAGCACAGAGTGAGATATCTAGATGCCATATATGCCGGAAAACCGAAATGATGCAGCACATCCTCCTAGAAATAATGTAGTATTTACACCGTCGAAAGTGGTAGATTTAAATATAATTGTTCTTTCTCCAGTCCTCCCCTTCTGACATCCGCGGGCCTTAACAAACTCGAGAAGGAAAGGAGCGTAAGGAAAAAAGTAACCGAAGCAACTGATCTCATAATTGACAATAAGCAATAAGCGAATGATCCACGACCTGGCTGTCCACCGGATAAAGAAATAATATAGAAGAACAACACAGATAATTAATTGTCCTATCTTTGCTACCATCGCTGTGGCTACCGCACACAAACCGAGGAGTCACGGAAATTCTTACAGAAAAAAGAGCGACACAAAGAAGCAATCCTATCCGTCCCGAACTCATGTGATGCCTTCGATGACCGAGATCAGGCCATAGGCATGGGTAAACCGTGATATCCCCTGACATGGGGTAGTGGGGTCTGCGTGTCTCCCGATGCAACATGTGGTGACGAAGGTCCTTGAGAAGCTGAAGGGATGTCCGGCGATCGTTGATCACCTTGGTACCCTGGAAACGTAGCTGGGTCATCTGAGTTCTGGGTGTATGGAAATAGTAAGAAAATGGCGCATGAGGATACACAATTGCAGCGGCATTTTGGGGAATGGTACTCGTACATTGGACTTCATCGCTAGCGGTGATTCAGATGACGACTGCGCAATCGTGCTATCATTTGATACTGGCTGGGATGCACCGTTTCCTGCGGATGTCGCCCGTCGAAGTCTTCGTCGTAGACCAAAAATTATAGCAACGCCGATAGACATGATGACCGCTATAACAACGACGACACCCACGACGCCACCCCCATCTAGACTGTTGCCCCCAGAGTTTGATGAAGGTTCTGTGAAAGATGCACTCGGAAGGGTTGCACTCGAGGAGGTCGTGGGCACGCTTGAGGGGCGAATAATCGCACCAGGTCCGTACTCAGGGCTGTCTATATCACACGTTGGTGAGATCATAACGTATAGAGAAAGAAAAGATAGGCGACATTATGCTCACCACCAGCTCGAAGCGATGCGTTGGCGTCCCAATTATTCTCTTTCTGGAGTATATTGTGAATACGTTGCCGTAGAAGAAAATCCTAAAAACAAACCACGACATCGAGAGTAGCCCAGTAAGGAACATATATTCCCGAAGGGACAGGGTTTAAGAACCTGAGGACCACAATTTCAATGTCAAATGCAACAGATTCTCTACCGCCAAGGGAACTCACTGAGAAGGAGGTGAAATATATGAGCAATTGGTTACATATCTAGACCACCTAAGAAACGGATAAATCCATGAGCTCGAGGGAATTGAGAATGGACACAATGTCATCGCACTCAAGCGATTCCCGTCCCTGGCATATGCCACAAGCACAGAAGAGCGAATATAAGATTGTACTGCAAATGCACTCGTTGGGGTAACCAATGGGTGGCGCGTATCCATCTCCTGGTGGTAGTGGAGAGAGAGAATAAGCTGCAATGAAGATGAGACCACAATCTCCGTACATGCAAACATGCAAACAACTAAAAAGCTCACACCCCCCGTAACATGTAGCCGACATGTATGCTGCGACTGTGCACGGGCTTTGGCCAGCAGAGTTGAAGGTCTAGACACAATACCATCAGGTCGATAAGGGCCAAAGAAGGTATTGTCGGCGCCGGGGACCACAATGCACATACCCATGAAAAGGATGACAGGGTGCAGTTCGCAGTTACGTAAACCTGTGCAATAACAGAGGCAGTGTAGAAGAGCAAGGACACGAGTGGTGCAGCGACCGGAAGAACTCGAATGGCCATCCCTTATCCGATGGCTTTGTGGGGTGGTGGATCTGGGTGAAGCTCTGCACGTCCCTCCAATTCATCGTTTTAAAGAAATTGATAGGCGCCCCTTGTAATAACAATTTTTGACAGTGACAGTGGCTGAATACTATTTCGATATTATATGCAGCTGCATAATATAGTTGGTATGGGTGGTAAAAGCCGTGCCTATATCGACGGTGGTTCTAGGGCACACACCTGTCGAAAGTTGACAAGTTTCCGCCCTGTGAGCGCTAAAATAAGCGATTCCCGTTTTGGAAAAATGCTTTCCAAAAAGGAATGGACTCAAACGGCATTTACCATGGGAGAAAAAGGACTTATGTTTTCAGGTCATAATTAAATATTTTTACAAATGTGTTATTTTGTTATTAAATGACTATGGAGTAAATATATATAAATGTATTTATAATCCTAAGACATGGGCACAGGGGGCATGCGTGCGTGGGAAAGGGGAGGGTGTCAGCAGGGCAAAAGAGAGGGGCACGAGGGCGCAGGCACAGCAGGGGGAAAGGGAGGGGCGGAGCGGGGCACAAAGGGGAAAAGGGGGTGCCGTGGGAGGGAGGGACACAGGACATGCAGGCGTGGGAGGGGGTGTGCACCATTGTGAGTGCCAACGCAGGGGGGGCTAAAATGGGTATGTGGGAAGGCGGAAAGGGTGGGCTATTGGGCATGGAAAGCATGGAAAGGGGAATGTGAGGGGCGCAGGGTGCGGAAGGGGAAGGGCCTGGATATGGATAAGCTGTGAAATATTTTTATTTTTATTTCTTTAGAAAGATTTAGAGCATATCGACTTTGTTACTAACAGTTAAATAAAGGCGCACTAATTATTTTAGCAAGTCAGAAATGTCTATTTCGGGAATCATTTATTTTTGGCACTTGCGGGGCAGAAACTCAAGCAATCTCCTCCTTTTTCCATGCTCATGACCCTCCCTTTTCCCCTTCCCACACGCCCATCATCAGGAAATTGGTGATTTGCTAGCGAACGCTAGCGAGAGCTAGCGACGGATAATTAATAATTAATTAGTCTAAATTCGTATTATCGTCGCTAGCTTAC
>QFEZ01000373.1:0-24453 GCA_003316425.1 Russula lepida | reverse complement strand
TCCGAAGGTTCAAGCATCAGATGTATCACAATAGCATTGCTGCTGTTCTCAGCCCTCTCAAGCCAGGAATGTTAACTCCTGTGATTCGTCGATGTCCAGATGGGCATTTCTGACGAGTAATCTACGATTTAGCATCATATATTGCAGACTACCCAGAGCAAGTGTATTTGATGGGGGTAGTTCAATACTGGTGCCCCAAGTATAAGCCATCGCTATGCAATGAAGGATAATATTACTGACCTTCTTATTTATAGGTGCACAGCATTTCACAGTAGCCTCGATTGTCCCACAGGTCATCGAAGTCACGAACACACTAAGAGACTGAAGGAGATCATAAATTCAAAGTTGCTGTGGGACGAATATGGCATCGATGACGAAATCACAGTGCATCTTACTCTGCTTGTTTCCTGTTTATCTCACAAAGGCCTAGCCTTTCACTGTCCACTTTCCTTGTGCGGACATCCACGAGATGATTGCACCCGATATACTGCACCAGCTTATCAAAGGAATATTCAAAGATCACCTTGTTGAATGGATTGGCGACTACCTACATATAACACATGGAGAGACTCGTGCCAATGTAATATTGGACGATATTGATCGGTGGTAAGAGAGATCTGTATATCTCTAAATTTTGTACTAACGATTTTGCAGTGATGCCAGTATAGCGGCTGCACCTCCATTCCCAGGTCTTCATCGGTTTCCCCAAGGAAGGTGGTTCAAGCAATGGACAGGGGATGATTCAAAGGCGTTAATGAAGGCATGTATACTTAGAACACAATGACATTCCCTCACAACTTTGATCTTATAGGTGTACCTGCCTGCTATCTTGGGCCATGTACCCACTGAAATGGTGCAATCTGTCGCTGCATTTCTAGATGTGTGTTACCTAGCATGCCATGCTGACATCAATGAAAGCACCATCGCTGATCTAGAAAAGGCAATTGCGTGCTTTCACAAATATCATGAAAATTTTCGTGTCCATGGAGTGCAACCGACTGGGTTCTCCCTTCCACGTCAACATTCAATTGTTCATTATCCTCATCAAATCCGTGAATTTGGCACCCCAGCTGGACTCTGCTCATCTATCACCGAGTCACAACACATCATGGCCGTCAAACGCCCATGGCAACGCTCAAACCATCACAACGCATTGGGGCAGATGTTGCTCACAAACCAACGACTTGACAAGCTCAATGCCACGCACAATGAATTCGTGCATCGAGGCTTGCTCCCCCCTTCCTGTGCACCCCCACCAAAACCTGTATTGATGCCTGAAGAAGATGAAGACGGAGGACTGATAGATGAATATGTGACAGGCACAGTAACATTAGCAAGAACACGTCGTACGTCCCAAGGTCTGACATTAGGGCTATACTGATTTTTGGCATCAGAACGAAAGGTTCCTCGTGACCTCACAGGACTGGCAAAGCATATCAAAAGGCCAGAACTTGTGGATCTTACATGCCGCTTCCTTCATGACCAGTTATTTCCCAACGGCCCATCAGCAAACGAAATTTCATTGTTCGAGTGTCCCAAGATCCACACGAAAATCTCTGTATACAGTTCAGCGACCACAACATTCTATGCTCCAAGTGATGAATCTGGACTTCGAGGTATGCGGCATGAGTGCATACGGTCAACCCACTGGAGAAACACAGGTCCACGGCATGACTGTGCACTGGTAGTTGAGGATGAGACCAAGCCTGGTATAAAAGGCCTGACACCTGTCCGTGTCATGCTCTTCTTTTCTTTTCTCCATCAAGGAAAAGTATATCTGTGTGCCCTAGTGGAATGGTTCAAGAAATATGGTGCCCACCCGGACAAGGAAACCGGGATGTGGAGAGTCAGGCCAGACATGGTAGGATGTCATTGACTGACGACAGTAATACATCTGGATTCTACTCTACGAGGTGCACACTTATTACCAGTTTTTGGTGGAGCAACACACCTACCATTTGATTTCCATTATTCATACTCATTAGACGCATTTGAGGCTTACTTTATCAATAAATACGTAGACAATCAAATGTTTGAAATATGCTCTTAACCATTCAATATACATGCATTGTAATTACTAGGCGTTACCACTGCAGCAATCAGCGATGCCCATGTTACTTAGGTCCAGGATGATTTGTACCTAACCCTAACAGAGAGTTGGGTTGATGTAGACGAGGCAGCGATCAATATTTGGTGGCGGAATTGGGCATGGACTTGGGCAAACATGATCCAGACTTGATGGAGTTGGGGTTCGCCTTCATGATTTGGGGGAGTTGGCAGAATTGCCATATCTTGGCAGTTTTGCCAAGGTGCCCAATAGAGTCAAATACGCCAAATTGCCCCAAGTCACACCAAGTCGCGCCAACTCACGTGTCATCTTCCTGATGTAAGTACAAGGCATCCACTCAACTCATCACATAAGATCTAGTGAGCAGTTAGTGCTAAGTAGGAATCTAGGTTTATGCTTGACCAGGCATCTAAAGTAAAACTGATCTGCCTGCAGGATTTCTATGACCAAAAATGGTTAATAAAGTGGAAAGACAAAATGTGTATACCTCATAGAAAGGTCCAATTTCAATTGTATAAATGAATCCTGCCATTGACTAATAACCACTTCTCTCATCTTATTGTGGCAAGAGATGTCAATGTCAATAAGGCCATGGGCCTGAAAGAGCCACATCAAATAGTTTGACTACCACATGATAATTCTTCAAAAGTCCCAACCTTGTTGAGTGGTTCAAGGTTTTGGGATTGTTTGTGGCCACAAGCAGAGCCTTGTGACTCTCATCTAATTCTGTAATGTTGTCACATTTAAGTGCAATAGAGATGGCATCAATTTTCTTGATAGACTCAGGCTTGGGGGTGGATTTCTTCTTGGATGGCAAACTAAGGTACTAGTTGGCAACTATGTGTTTCATTTGTACCAGCAAGGCATGAAGGAAGGGATTGTTGGAAAGACAAAAGTTCTCTACCATCTCCTTCAACATATATGGTAATACCAGGAAATTAATCTTCATAGGACCTCTGCTGTCAGAGCAAACTTTCAGGCTTATTGTCCCATGGATAAAACTTGAGTGAACTGCATTAGTATAGTGAGTTGGCACTTGTGTCAAGATAATCCATAAAAGAACCCAGAAAAAGGATTCAAGATTGTGAGTAAATGTGTGCTAGATATTGAATTGTTGGATGAGGTCTTTGGCCATAAATTGCCAGGTTTCCTGGTGGAAAGATATGTCAGTAAGGTAAACTGCTTCAAGTAATCAACTTACAAGAGCACCATAGTTGAACCACAACTACCAATAACACCTATAACCCTAACCCTAACACCAACCCTGAATGCTCCCCCCCCTCCCAGAAAACCCTCTAAACCCTTTTTAACTGCACTTTTCCCTGAGAGAACCCCATATTGTGCCATAGATAACCCCTTCAGGATACTCCTACCTAGAGAGACAGAGGAAAAGCATGAATGCCTCCTTTGTAAAGTCATTAATGGGCTCAGAGTGCCTTTTAGTCATGACAATGAAGGGCCTCTCGACTTTGATAGCAGCTGTGTCAGAGCAGACCTTACCTTTGGAGAACTTTAATGCAGCAGTGTCTATAGTCCTGGCTACTATTGAATGTGGTTATCACACCATGCAAGACCCTATGCCCCTTAGCACTAGAGACTAGACCAGGCTAACCTGCTCCCTGATTGCTGCCATAGGCCAGGGCTATCACCATCAGGACACCTTGAATAATGAATCTATACTAGAGAGAATCTGGTCTGAGATGTTGGACTCAGACCCTATATTACGCTTCTCAGCAACTGGACCATGGACAAAATGGGGCTGTAACTAGGTGACAGAAAGAGGAGTGTGACAGTGTTAGGGGGACTATTGGTAATGACCTCTCCTTTTGGGACACAAAGTTAGGATGTGTTTTCTTGCAGACATTTTTGGTGACCATTAGTACTTTTACTTGTTGTGGTGTTCTTACTTGTTTTAGTGTCCTTTTGTGTTCATGTTCTGATTAGGCATTAATCTCTTTTAGGACCATACAAGACTGTGTGCAGACATGTTTCTGGTGATTATCCTTAAGGCCCTGTTCAGCAACAAAATTTAGAACTAGAATCTAACTTTGGGGTTTTCCGGGGGTCACGAGTGTGACAGGTGTGTCCATGTAACATGACATAATATGACATGACATAATATCATAATTGCATATGTGCCTGTGCCTGCAAGCTGGCTTGAAGCTCGGGAATCAGATCTTGGGAATTCTTAGGGAATTCTCGCCTGCTTCATCCTGTACCATCATGCAAACACGCACATCATCATTATTTGCATCTGACGGTAAAATCCTTACCACCATCAATGAAAGGGTTCATTGGACCACTGAGGATGAAACTAAACTCATTGACTTCCTTCTTAGTAAAGTGGATGGTAACACTGCCTCTAACGGCATGTTCAAGGATAAAGTCTTCAATGAGGTGGCAGAAGAGCTCGAGAGCTCTTGTACGAAAGGTGCAAAAAAGAGCAAGGTTTCATGCAAAACAAAAGTGGTCAAGAGTATGTACATCTTTTCTGTATCTTTTATCTATATCCTGACTTGTATGACTAGTTGAAGAAGACATTTGATGCCATTAGTCAGCTGAAGGCCAAGTCAGGCTTTATGTGGACTGATGAGGCAGGAATGGGCTTGAAGGATGACAAGGACCTGGCATGGACTGCACTGGTTAGGGTATGTGATTATATTTCTAGTCCATCAACAGCATCTAATCATTATCAGACCAATGTCCTATACAAGCCATTTTACAACCGTGGCTGGCTACATTATGACAACATGGCATTATTGATGCCATCGAAGGTCAAAGGCACAAACGCCCATCATCCCTCACAGCCACCACATGGTTTTGAGCCAATGCCACCAATTCCATCCTTACTATCATCATTTTCAGATCCGTTCCCACCATCACTGTCTTCAAGTCGATTCAATCGATCACTGACTTCAACTCCATTCGACATCTTGTTGACCTACAACTCAAACATCAGATCCTCCTCCAAGCACAAGTTGTCCCCCCTCAAAGGTTCCGCATGATCCTCTGTCTCCTCAAAGAAAAGAAAGGGTCCAAGTGAAGCAGAGGCACTCCAAGGTACCTTGGACCACTTCCTTGATATCATGGATCAATGCATGGGTCCACTATCTTCTGTGCTGCCGCCACCTCCCTCAGCTTTGCATGACACCACAGCAGCCAATCACTTTCTCGAATACATTGACGCATGCAACAATTATGGTGACAAATGGCTGTTGGACGAGGATGCCATTTGCATGGTCCAACTCTTTCAATCCGATGAGAGGATGGGTGCATTTTACATGTCAGTCTCCAGGAGAGACAACAAAGAAATGCTGCACAAATGGGTTTTGATGACGCTGGATTCAAAGGGAGCGGGGGCCTCTCTTTCGTGATTTTAATTTAATTTGTTACCACCCTGACATGTGTCCTTTTTATCTGTAATACCTGTAATAACCAATGCGAAACCATTTTCTGTGCACAGTTACAAATAACAACTTTAAATTGAGATACTACTGACGGTGTGCTGCACGTTCCTGAAGGTAGTGCTGATACTGGGCCCACATCTCACCCACAATCTTATCTTGCCTCTCATTGGCTCGGTGCACTTCACCCAGTGTCACTGGACTGGTTCCCAGTACCCCAATGGGCCCACTGTCACCCATTTGAAAGTCAAACGTGTCCTTGTTGTCATATATGTGAATCTCCTCAGGATCGTAGTGCCAGATAAAATTGTGAAATGCTGCAAGCACAGGCAGAATGAGTGCTTGAATACTCATGTCATATTCTGGTGGAAGCTGGAGAATTCGAAACCGTCACTTGAGGATCCCAAAGATCTGCTCAACAACATTGTGAGCTGACATGTGATGCAGATTGAACAACTTCTTGGGGTTGCATGGACTTGGAAGAGTGTCAGTGAGAAATTTGATCAGAGATAAAAGGTTTACAGACAGTTCCTTGGCATGATCCCATTCAGACAAATGGTACCGCACGCTTCGATAGGGGACAACCAGCGCATCCAATGACCCAAAACCAGCGTCTGCAAGGTAAAACCTCCCCTCTGGGATGTAGAAGTCAACTTGACAGGCACCATTAAAGAGTGTAGAATCAGCCATAGATCCCTCCCAACCAGACAAAAAATACATGAACCAAAGATCAAAGGAGCATGTGGCGAGGCAATTTTGACTGAGCATACCCTTGCAGTTCCTTGTCACATCATGATCTGTGGCGGATGTGCTGCATTGGATGTGGGTGCCATTTATGGCACCTAAAGCGTGATTGAAAAAGGGATACAATTTGGGTGACCTTTGGATTTCATGAGGGGTGGGTGAATCAGCATCGGGGAGCCACACATATGTTGTGTAGAAGGGGGGTGTTGCAAGTGCTTGTAAAGTCTGTTTAAAATACCTGGAAACATGTGTTAGAAACAATTGAAGGATCATTGATACTCACTTTGTAATCGTGCCCTTTGTCCGCTGAAAACACTCTCCAACGTGAGAGCTAGATAGCCCTGTGACCGCAGTGTAAAGGAATATTGCGAGTTGCTCTTCTATTGAGACATGGTGTGATGATTTGAGGCCAAGTGCTTGAAGGGCTTTGACAAGGACGATAAACGTACTCCGATGTATGCCAAGTTCATTCCGAATGCGTTGTGGATGCCTAGTGAGTAGCTCCTGTACCCAGTCTTCTCCGGAGAGGGCAGATGTGTGATATGGAGTGTGGTGATACCAGGCAGTGATGCGATTGATCACCCTTCTACAGGACATGCGGATAAAGATAGAGATGACCTGAAGTATGACCACAATATGAGGTTCCATTGCTACCCAGTTGTTATTTTGATGCTGTTCTAACTGAAGTTTCTCTTGGCTCTGTTGATCAGACATGACAAAGAAGGAAGAAGGTGGAACTAAGAGGACAAGGGGTCGATATTGATCAATCAGTGGCCAATCACTGGCATGGCACCTGTGTGGGCAAATCCCAAGCAAACCTGAAAAAAAAACACATATGAGTTATGTTATGTCATATTATGTCATGTCACTGTGTGCAGCCGTGTCACACTTGTGACCTTGGAAAACCCCAAAGTTAGATTTCTAGTTCTAAATTTCATTGCTGAATGGGGCCTAACATTGTATGCAAACTGAAAATGGCATGGAAGGGCATATTAACTAAGCAATTGAAAGCTGCAAGAAAGCACAAATATACCTAATATGGTCAAGGTCCACCTGTGCACCTGTAGCATGAGTCAAGAATGCCTCTCTCTTATTGTCATGCATATCTTGCTTGACACTGTCCCAAATTTGTTCATTATGCTACATTGCTGCTGTTTTTCAGTCAATCTGTTAAGAGGTGGAGGGTAAACACAGAGAGGTTTTGCAAATAGAGGCAGGAGTGTTGGCAGGAATGAGTAGATGCAGAAGGAGGTGGTGGTGCTTTAAGACTGTATCAGGAAAAAGGAAATTTCCTTAATGTCTTATTGTATCCTTATAGTACTTAATTTCTCCTTAAAATCTCCTTAAACAGAGTTTTAAGTAGGTTTACACTTTTTAAGACCATTTAAAGTAACTTAAGCCAACTTTAAGCAGTTTAAGGAAATTTCCCTTTTTCTGATGCTGCTTAATGACAGTTGAGAGTGCAAGTTTGCACATGCATTGGTATTAATACAGCTTCCTCATAGATAGTTAGATAAAGTCAGGGTGGTGAGAAGTCCCAAGTTGGTAGTAGAAGAGGGAACATTCTGAGAAGGGAATGTCATGGAAAGAGGGGAAAAAGAGGTTGGAGGGAATGGGCTGGAGGAAATCAAGCATGCACATGCTTCTGTACCCCTATGAAAATGGAGATGTGCTGGTGTAGAGAAAGTTAGACACAGCCCTAGGACAGAGTGTGCATACCCTTTAGTCTGAGAAAGACTAAACCTGGAATGTAATGGCCCTGGAAAAGGCAGTTGAGAAGGATATGAGTGTGAGGATGAGGCCACACATTCTGTCTCAATTTTTGCCTATGGATGTTTGACATACTGCATTAAGCTCCAAGGCATCAGGAAAAGGGAAATTTCCTCAAACTGCTTAAAGTTAGTGTGTAGCAGGGGTCAACCCAGGGTCACAAAGTAGTGACCCCTACCCCTACCTGGTGAGAACCCTTACCTGGCCCAGGCTGACAGGGGTTGACCTATCACATGAAAATAAAAATTTGTGAAAAAAAAAAAAAAAGAAAAAAGACAAACATGTTGAAAATGCAATAAAAACACAGTGTCAAAATGCAATTCACAGTCTATCACAGGTCATAGAAGTATGTCTACCCAATGAACTATCTGCTGTCCTCAACCAAGTCATTCTATCCATCCTTAATCTTGATGTCACCTTCACCACTATCCCTGGTTGCACCAGCAGGTGGTTTCTCCTTTGTCACTGCCTGAATGTCACTGTCCTTTACCAATCCCAACAAGCTCTAAGCTCCAAGGCAAAGAACCACACACATGCTCTTGGCAGTTAGGCAATTTTGAACATGTGGGAGGCATAAGTGCCTGTGTGAAAAAACACATTTGACATCAGTTGATGTTGCTAATAAACCTATTAAATCATAAGCAAAGGTAAATCGAAACCTTGTTTACCAGGAATGGTCAAGTAATCCAGTGCCATGTGCTAGAGTAAGGGATATACAGAAGACTGTGAACTGTGTGGGTAGAAGGGAGAGGGCACACTTGCCCCTCTCTTGTTCAAGTCTCATTATTATACTGTGTGTCCGACAGGAGTATTGAAGTATGGTACTTTCCGGGCAGTGATAATAAGTGATGCCATCACTACTTGTGACCTGAGTGATGGATTGTGTGGCTAATTCTCTATGCCACTCAACACTTCTCTTCAAACTGTCGCCAATCCCATTTCTCCCATATGCTGTCTGTGTTTTGGTTGTGGCAGTGCTTTTGTCAAGATGTCAGCCGTTTGTTCGGTCCCCCTACAGCTTTTCACTGCCAATTGATCTTCTTTGATCAAGTCTCTTATCCAGTGCCACCACACCTTGATATGTTTGGTATGTTGGTGGAATTCTGGGTTCTTTGTGATTGCAATTGATCCATTGTTGTCTCCTTTGATTAGGGTAGATTTTTCCTGTGGATACTCTAGTTTGCCAAATAGCTTACGCAGCTAGCAGGCATTGCACCCTGCCTCAGACAGTGCAATGTATTCTGCTTCTGTCAATGAAAGGGCTGTGATGGTCTGTTTCTTCGACCTCCATGTTATGGCTCCCCCTTGTGTGAGGAAGACATATCCTGTGGTCAACTTACAGTTGTCTGCGTTGGCATAGGCAGCATTGGAATACCCAGAAAAGAAGTTGGGTCTGATCAGTGCATTCCCATAACTAATTCCATATTCTCTTGTTTCTGATAAGTATCTTAGGATCCTTTTTAGTGCTGTGGTGTGCAACAAACTAGGATTTGCTATATATGAGGCCAGTTGGTTTACTGTGTAGGCAATATCGGGCCTCATGGCATTTGCAAGGAATTGCAATGAGCTGAGCAGCTGGGCATAGGAATTACTCCTATTGCCTGGCCTCTCTTCCGGATTTGGTACAAGAGATATGTTATGATCGAGTGGGGTTGCCACCTGATTTGCTCAGTCTAATTCTTCTCCCTTTAGGATGTTTTTGATGTACAATTTCTGGGAAATCTTAATGGAGTTGTCATCGCAGGAGATTTCAATCCTGACGATCTTCAACGGTTCTCTAAGGTCTGTAACCTTCCATTCTTTGTGTAATTCTGCTTTTATTTCTTGCATAGCTTTATTTGACGAGGCAAATAGTAGTAGGTTGTTGACCCACATGGTTACTATCACATGTTTGCCACAGTGCTGCCTGACATATGCACATAGGTCCACCCTTAGGGGGGTATACCTGTGTTTGCACATCTTATTGTCCAGCTCAATGTTCCATTCACACCCAGATTGCTTTAGTCCATATAAGGTCTTTGTGAGGAGGCAGGCACACCCTGTTCTATCCTCATATCCTTCAGGCTGTCTTATGTATACCCTTTCTTTGAGGGTTCCATTGAGATAGGCCCCTTTCACGTCCATTTGGTGTATGATATATTTCTCTAATTGGGCCAGCACTAGGATTGCTTGTATAGTTTTGAGCTGCACTACTAGTGAGTGGGTCTCAATATAGTTGTTCCCTGGCCATTGTGCACATCCTTTTGCCACAAGCCTGGCTTTATACTTGGTGAGTTCCCCAAATTTATTTTGTTTCTTAGCAAATACCCACTTATTGGATATAGGTTTTGCACCGTTGGGTACTTTCACCAGTTGCCAGGTTCCCATCTCTTTTAATTGGTCGAGCTCAGCTTTAATAGCTTTCTTCTGTTCTGGCCATTTGGGTGAGGCCTGGGCTGCTTTCAGGCTTGTGCAGTCTTCTCTGGATTCCACAGCATATGTGGTTGGTCTGACCGTTTTGGGAGCTTTGCTGGCTGCGAGAGCTACTTCTGCAGCTCCTTCCTCATCTGGGAATGGGTCATTTAAGTACTTGTAATTGATTTTTATCCCTCTTGTTTGTCTTTTCTGACAAGGCTGACCTTCTTGGTCACCAGGGTCGTGTTTTCATTTTTGGGCTGTACTAACGTCACCCATGCCTCCTTGGCACTCCACCTCCCCTTCACAGGGGCTGTTGTGTTCATCATCAATGATGATCAGGTGAGGAGGTTGCTCCGCTTGCAGCGTGAGTGACTTATGGTTGCATGATGCCAGGATTTTTCTGGTTTCAGCATTGTAATACAGCACCAAGTCTGAGCCATTATTGTATCCAATGTAGGCTCGTTGTTGTGACTTGGGGAGCATCTTTTGTTGGATGTTCTGTCCTTGCGTAAGGATCCATACCAGAGCTCCAAATTCTCAGAGGTGAGTGACAGATGGTTTGTTCCCGTTTCATCGCTCATATGGTGTTTGATCACCTAATGCAGCTGAATACAAGTGATTTCGAAGGTAGGCGGTGTGCATTATGGCTGGTTCCCACAAGAACTCCGGGAGTTTGGCTAAGATGAGCATTGCCCTGCCTAGCTCCATGAGCATCCAGTTCATATGCTCTACAACACTGTTTTGAGATGGTGAATATGGTGCAGTTATATGTTGCTCAATACCTTGTGACATGCACCAGGACTGAAGCTTCTCATTGAGGAATTCTTGTCTCCCATCTGTGTGTATTGTGCAGGGGGGTTTTTCCTGGGCTTTAAGGTATGTAATATAATTCTTCACATTTTGCGCTGCCTGATCTTTGGTTTTCAGGAAGTTCACAGTTGCATATCTAGTAGCGTCATCCACCATTAGGACAAAATATTGATTGTGTTTTATTGACATGATGTCGTATTTACCCCATATGACTATATGGGTGAGTTGCCTGGGTGCCATGTCCTGTGCGGTGGCATTGTACGGTTTAATGGTCAATTTTGCCTCCATGCAAGCTATGCAGTTGGGCTTTTCGGTGTTTGTGTCAACATTAAATCCTTCAACTAAGTCTTTGTCCAGCAGCTTCTGCAGTCTGTCATAGCTTATGTGGCCAAACCTTTTGTGCCAAGTCTCCCAAGTTTCCACAGGTGCAGCATAGAAGGTAAGCTGTGGTTTCAGGAATGTCTTTGGTGTGCTGAAATTCATTTTATACAGATTATTTCCGATTTTATTGCCTTTGGCGATGGTATTGCCTTCTTTTGTGATTAGGTTTATTTGGCCATTTTGGCCCACATACTTCCATCCATCTTTGTCCCACCGTCCAAGGGAGATCAGATTGTTCCTGGTCCCTGGGATATGGAGTACGTCTTTTAATGTAAGGTTATATTTCCTTCCTTCATGATCCGATTGGACTTCCACTGTCCCTCATCCTTTGGCATGGGCACTGTGGTTCCCAACTCTGATGATTGGAGTGTTGGCAATTGCCTTATAGTCCTGGAAGGCCTCCCTTGCATTGCAAATGTGAGAGGTTATTCCAGAATCTGCCAGCCATTCATAATAGGAAACGAATTTGTCATTCATGGCAGAGTTTACAATTTGGCTACCACCTGCTTTCCTCCCCCTTTTGGGTTTGTTTTCTTTGACTGCAGTGAAAGCAATGGCAGCATTAGCCAGTTTGTTTTTATTGTTCTGGTTACCCTCATCCTTACAACATTTCTTGTTACTTTTGTCTTTGTTTTCTCCCTCGCTTGTCCTTTTTTGCCCTTTGTTTGTACATTCGCTTTCACCATGTCCATACTTGCTGCAAGATGTGCATGGAGTTTTCCCGAGATGGTGGCAGTTTTCTACAGTGTGATTTTTCATCTTACAGTGCTTGCAGAATAAACTGTTGTTTTGCTTTTGCTGTTGGTCAGTCTGAGAGGGGCGCGAAGGACCTGCTTTCTTAGGGGTCTTGCCAGATGATGTGCTTTGGTAAGCGTTGTCCTGGCAGCGATCCATATTCTTGTGCCAGAGGTATTCCTCTTTGATATGGCCAATCAACATCTGTGAGCTGTACTTCCTTTTGGAATCGTCTGCAGTGCCATCATCTGTTTGATTGAGCATGTATGGCTGGTGAAAGTTGTCCCAGGAAGATGGGAGCAAGGAGGTGATAACAAGCTTAAAGAACGCATCTGAGAATTGGAAGTCCTTGTCTTCAATTAGATTGATCCTCTCCCAGTACTTCTTCAGCTGTATAATGTGGTCAACTATGTTCTCCCCATCCTTGGCCTTTGTTTCAATCAGGTTGTGAATGTATGCAAAGATCATTTGAGGCCCGTGCAATTCATGCATGGCAACAAGATTGAGCCACATCTCATTGGACATTTCACATTGGTCAACATGGATCATTTGGTCCAAACCTATGTTTTGCATGATAAGGGAAATAGCATAAGTATTGTTGTGTTCCCAGGCATCAGCATTGACAGGGTCCAATTTAGGGGACAGGAATTTGATCATGCCATTAACATAGCCTTTGACTTTGCTGAGTTGAAATATAATTTGAATGCGCCTTCACCACTCTGTCCAGTTGTTATCATTGAGCAGTTCATTAACTTTTGTATTTGTCGCATTGTTGTGATAGGGGATTTGTTGTATTTTTGCCCCAAGATCCAGCAAGTTCTCCTCATAGTACTGTTCTACTTTGTTAGGGGCATCATAATTGACTTGGGCCAGTTGTGGCTCTTCAATGTAGTCCTCACCTTCATAGTCTACATTGTTAGCGTGGATGTCATTGAGCACATTCTCAGGGGTGACCCCTATGCCTTGGGTGGCATCAATATTGTCGAGCTGTGCCATGTGGCTAAAACTTTTGGAGTGTGAAGATAGATAGTGTATAGATTTGTGTGCTCAGTAGGGCATAGGGCCCATAACCTGTGAACTGTGTGGGTAGGAGGGAGAGGGCACACTTGCCCCTCTCTTGTTCAAGTCTCATTATTATACTGTGTGTCCAACAGGAGTATCGGAGTATGGTACTTTCTGGGCAGTGACAATAAGTGATGCCGTCACTACTTGTTACCTGAGTGACGGATTGCGTGGCTAATTCTCTACACCACTCAACAAAGACTTTAAGTTCCACCACTTGATTGGATCATCGCATTTGACTGTGTCATCTGCGAGATACTGTTCAAGCTCATCCTTGTTGCTATCATCCACATTCATATCAGTAAAAAAGTCCAAGCTGTCAAACATGTTCTCTAACATCTACAGAATTGTGTATAGTGTATATCATTAGTGTGGCAGAATCTTGAGTGTGATAGTGATATGCACTGGGGTGGAGGCCTAGAGTCAGTAGCCAGAACTGATGACTTCTTGTCATACTGGCCCTTATAACTGCACTGGTACTCCACTCAAACAATGCTTTATGCCATTTTGATCCACTCTGGTTCCCAGCCTACCTTGTGGAAGTAATTGAGCTTCAGTGAAGGATGGAGTACTGACTTGATGTCAGAACACGTTAGTAGGTACCACTATGAGTTAAATATATACCCATCACAATACGGTAGACCTCAGAGTAGTTGGTGTGGTCATAATAGTGATTCAGGGTCTGCTTGGCCATGTTCACAGCTACTTGAATTGGGGCAGAAAATGATTGGTTGGTGGCCATTGTAGCGAACACTTGATCAATTTTGTCCATGGCAAGGATGACAGTTGGGAGGCAGGGTATACTCCGAGAGAAGAATAAAGTCACATTCTTGAGAATCTAATGGCGGCAGTCAGTAAATGAAGCATGTAGGAACATGGCATGTCATGGTCACAAGTCACCTTTAAGACTTCATGCAATTTTCCCAGAATCTCCCACTCGTTCTCACTCAGTTCAAAATCTTGTAGCCCGTTCTGCTGTCATTCAGTCATTGCAATGACTGCCTCCTAATATTCCAGTGCCATATCCAACATATCAAATGTTGAATTCCAATGTGTTGAAATGTCATAAGGGATCATCTTAGGCACTATCTTTAGTTTGGCAACAATCTGCTTCCACTCTAGTAGCAGCTTTTTCACAGCTACAAGAATATGGTGAGTACTTTGGTCTTTGCAAGTGATCTATATTCCTGACCTTGACCAAAGCAAGATGGATAGGCAAGATCTTATCTTGAAATTTGGCCACCTTGAATTTGTCCATCTTGCCAATTTCATCAAGTATGTTATCATTGTCATCACCCACCCCCTCTACACTAGCTCCATGACCCTGATATGCCCTTATCTGTGTCTCAAGATCTTCCATTTTGATGTTATCTGCAAGTCGATGGAGATTGTCCTCTGCATCAGTGAGGACATCATATTGATTCTTCTTCTTGACCTCAAACAGCTTTATCAGGCTCTTTACAACAAGGTTTATGATATGAGTGAAACAGCACATGTGGTTTGCTTGCCCAGGGAAGTTAGTAAGTATTTTCGCCAATTCACTAATTATGACATTGTTTGCAGATGCATTATTAGTTGTGATACTGAGAATCTGTGGTGATCTCAGATGTGCAAAATGATACACAGACTCACCCACCTTATTCTTGATGCTGAAATTGGTCAGAACATCAGCAAACATCTTCATGAGATTCTCCCCTGAATGCATCTGTTAAACCAGTCAATGAAGCCACACTGATTTTATTGCAGGTATGCACCATTGGAACTTCAACTATGTCAAGTAATATGCTGATTGGAATACTGTTATATAGGAAGTGAATGGTTATTGCCATGTACACTTGATGTTTCGGAGATGTCCAGCAATCCGTCATGTAGTTAAGTGTTCCTTTGTGCTCCTGGTTTGATATTAGCACTGAACCCTTTTTGAGATCATTAACTTACTCATAGCATTTTCGCAATCTGCTTCCACACTCTAGCAAATACCTTTTTCACATCATGACCAATGGTACTTGGTGATGGGATATAGTAATTTGGATGACTGGTTTTCATTAGGTGATTGAATCCTCAGTCCTTAACAACATTGAAAGGGCAAAGGTTTTCACATACCCAACAAATGATTTTCACTCTCATCTCCATTGCTGTATGCTAAACATTTGAGTGAGTGATTTCATCTTTGGCTTTCTGATTGAAAAACTCAGTCACTTTCCCAGAATGCTGGTAATTCTGGACAATCAATTGGCATGTCTCCTTGTCTGAAGCACTATTGGCCACTGCTAGGACCTCTGGACCCCAGCACATTTGTGCATGCTGTTGCAAATTACTTGTTGAATGTGCATCATGCTTATCTAGATATCTAAATATCTTCTTTTTGTAGTGCTTTTGCAGGCAAGTAAAGATATGGCATTTCCGATGGTCGTTAACACCAAGGCTTGGTGAGAAGAACGAATAGATGGGGCTTTCCCACTTCTCTTTGAGTCATTCTGTAAGTCATGAGATTCTTGCTTCTCCATTTTGAGGATTATGCAACTCACTAAAATCTTTTTTGTCATCATCATCACTCTCTGAGAGTGACTCTATAGTCTCTATGACTGCTGCTGCTTTTAACCTGCTCTTTCCAGTCTGTGCCGGCATGGCATCCTTTGATTTGCCTTTTCCTCCTGTCAGTGCTGTCACCTGTGCTGGTGTTGCATCCTTCGATTATTGATCTTTTCTACTTCACACCAGCCCTTTAGATCCATCATGCTCCAGGACATTTCCATCCTTGTCCACTTGAATGACTTCATTCACCCATTTAGTGGTGAGTCATGTGCTGTCCTCTTCTTCAGAATCAGAACTAAAATCTGTATCTTCAGATATTCTTGTCATTGACATTCTCGATGGTTCCTCTGCTGTTTGGGCAGAGGATTTGGCATTGATAGTTTGCTGAGTGGCACTACTAGAAGGGGCATTAGGTGCTGCCTTCAATGCATTGCTAGTACACTGTCTCTTTGCTGGTATGTCATACAGTGTGCCATCAGGTGCAGAACATGTAATGATTTTGCATTTGGAGTGTTCGTTCAAAGCAGACAATTCTGGCTGAGGGGTAGGAGGAGACATGGTGGTGATTTGTAGGCAGGAATCATAGCTAGCTATTAGGGTTGTCAACTTGTCATCCAACTGGAAATGTGATCAGAGAACTATGTAGGACAAAGATGAGATCCCTTGAGAGGTGAATGATGAGAGACAAGGTGGCTCCACAAGGTGAGCACAAGTGCAGATAATGAGACAATGAGATGACTCAGATGACAAGGTGACATGTTGTGGATGGCAGTTCCAGACCTCAGTGCTGCTATAGGGGAAGTATGATGAGAACACACATGAATGATAAATGGGAAAATGAAAACACAATGTCATTTCTACACAATGCCATCCTCAACAAGCAAAGAGGCTGCTTAATGCAGGGGTGGACAGGTGCTCCGATGTGGCTGTTCTGCTCTGATCTGAGTGTGCCTGGTTGGTGATGGGTAGCCCCTAACCTGGGATTAATTAGGGGTGACTCATCAATGACCCCTACCCCTACCCCTTCTGTACCTGACCCCTTAACCCCAGGGATAACCCCTACCCCTGCTACACACTACTTAAAGTTGGCTTAAGCTACTTAAAATGGGCTTAAAAAGTGTGAACCTACTTAAACTGTGTTTAAGGAGATTTTAAGGAGGCATTAAGTACTATAAGGATGCAATAGGACATTAAGAAAATTTCCATTTTTCTGATAAACTGCAGTCATTTGTGCAGTTCTGCTGTTTGCAGTGATGCTAGTGAGGTAGGGGCTACATGGGCATAGTAAGATCTAAGCTGAGGTTACTATGATGAAGGTTGAGTGGGAAGCACTCTTGTAGTTTTTATTCTGTGCATTGCAACCTTATAGTATCTATGACATATGCATATTAATAATATATCTGGGCAAATACCCAAATTGTGCAGTCTGATATCGGCACATGTGATCTTGGGATTTTAGTGCCTGTCTGGGCATTGGATTCCCAACACTCCCCTTCAGACTGGCGCGAGTCCCATTCCAGTCATGTGTTTTATGTGCTTATCGCATGCAAGTGGCTTCATTAGAATATTAGCAGTTTGATCATCAGTACTGCAGGATTCTGCACTGATTCTGCCTACTTGTACTTTTTCGCATACCCAATAGAATTTTGTATCTATGTGTTTTGTTCTTTTGTGATACAATGGGTTCCTTGCAATGGCCACTGTGCCTGTATTGTTGCAATAAATTTTTGTTGGTGCATATTGGGGATACTCGAGCTCCTAATATAGATTTTTTAACCATGAGGCTTCTTGGCCTCCTTCCCATAATGCAATATATTCTGCTTCAGTAGTGGATTGCACTGTAAGTCCTTGCTTTCCAGACTTCCACATTATTGCGCTGCCTGATGCAATGATTACATAACTGCTGGTAGATTTTTTATCTTCCCTATCAGCAAAGGCAACATCAGTGTAACCTAGGAATGTGGGCTCTGAATTTGGTATATATTTGTATGTTATACTATAGTCTCTTGTCCCTGATAGGTAGTGCAATACATGTTTGAGAGTGGTTTGATGCTTTAAGTTGGGATTGGCCATATATGATGCCAATCTATTTATGGCATATATAATATCAGGTCTCATAGCATTTGCTACATATTGTAATTCCCCCAATAATTGAGCATAAGCATTACTTCTGTCCCCTTTGTTTCCATCTGGATTTGGTTCCAATTTCACTTTTGGATCCAATGGCATGATGACAAAATTAATTTCAGCATATCCTTGCTTGGCAAGTATGGATTCTACATTCTTCTTTTGAGAGATGCTTATTGCATCATCGGATCTTTTGATCTCAATGCCGATAATTTTAGAGGGTTCTCCCATATTAGTTATCTTCCATTTGAAACATAAGTCCTTTTTGTTTCTTCCATCACTTGTTCTAACCCTGTGAATAGCAGTAAGTCATCTACCCAGACTGTTATTATCGCCACTTTGTTATTTTTTCTCCATATATACATGTATGGGTCTGATCATAGATGCTTAAAATCATGGCGTCTTATCTGTTTATCAAATTCAATATTCCATTCCCTACTAGACTGCTTTAGACCATATAGCATTTTAATTAATTGACATATGTGCTGTGATCTGTCACTAAATCCCTCAGGTTGCCTCATATATATGGTCTCTTGTAGATGGCCATTGAGGTAAGCTCCTTTTATGTCCATTTGTTGGATCACAAGCTTTTCCTGAGTAGCAATTGATAACAATGCATGTATGGTCTCAAGTCTAACAACTGGGGAATGCATTTCCAGATAATCATGCCCAGGTCTCTGTGTGCATTCTTTAGCTATGAGCCTTGCTTTGTATTTAATTATCTTTCCTTCTCTATCCTTCTTTTTAACAAAGACCCATTTATTTGTTAATGGGACAGCATCCTCAGGTGGATCAATGAGTCTCCAGGTCCCTTTGTCCCAAAGTTGATCCAACTCTGCTCGGATCACACATTCCCAATGTGGCCATTCTGGGGATTGTTTTGCCTCAGCTAAGCTGTGGAATTCATCTCCTGCTTTGGCCATATTATACATTTCTACAAATTGGACTTCCAATTCTGGGTCATCATCATATTCTTCAGGATTTTCCAGGAGTTGATAATCAACACATTTACCTCTCGTTTTTTGAGGTACATCTACATTTTCTGGTTCTGTAGCTTCATATTTCCTTTTCTGTGGCTTAGGGACTTGTTTTTTGCTCCCCTTATCTTTTGTAAGCTCATATTCCTCCTTTTTGTCTTGTGTATCTCTTTCTTCTTTCTCATATATATCCAGTCTGGTTTCCAGCTGCTTATTATCAGCACTTTTGATCTCATGCATGTCAGCCATGGCTTGTCTGGGCCGCTCCCCTTTGTGCACATGATCGTTTGGTGCATATATAAGGGGATTAAGTAGAAAGTAGAAATTTCTTGAGATACTTAATTTCCAAGTATCTTTGTTATAATATATGATTGATTGGGAATTATCCTCATTCCCTACATAGTAATATTGTGTTGTTTTTGGTAGCATTTTTCACTGCACATGCTGTCCTTGTAAAAGGATCTAGACTGGCGATCCAAACTCTCTTAATAAGGATATGTTTGGTTTTGTATTGTGCCAGCCTTCATAAGGCATTTTTCTTTGTACAGCCTTTGTATACAATTGATTTTGTACATATGTGGCATGATCTACCACAGGTTCCCAGAGAAATTCTGGTAAATGTGACACTGTTAATATTACACACGCTAGCTCCACTAAAGTACAATTCATGTACTCTGCAACTCCATTTTGAGCAGGTGAATATGGCACAGTTAAATGGAGTTCTATTCCTCTCATATCACACCAAAGTTTCATTGGTTGATTGAGGAATTCTGTGCCACGATCAATTTTGATTGCATATGTCACATGTCCTCTAATCTGGAGGTGTGACAAATATGCCTGTATTTTGTGAGCAGCATCTGATTTAGCTTTAAGGAATTTAATTGTAACATATCTGGTTGCATTGTCTATGAGCAAAAGATAATACTGATTTCCTCTCATCGATGTGACATCGTATTTGCCCCATAGATTGATATGCATTATTTCTCCTTTATTTGGACAAGATATATGATGTCCTTTAAATGGTTGCATGATTGATTTTGCCTGAATACAGGCAGTGCAATCTTTTATCTTACTTGATGTGTCCACATTGAAGCCTTCAACCATATTTCAATTGTATAAGACTTTTAGGCCTATATACCCCATGTGACCAAAGTGTTTGTGCCATGTTTCCCAGCTTTGCACTGGCTGATTAGTCATTGCATATATGGGTCCATTGTTTTTTGCAGCACTCTCAAATGTGAATTTGTATAGATTCTGATCGATTTTTGTACCAACTGTTATGATTTCTCAGTCTTTATTATATAATATTAGTTTTCCTGTGTGCCCTTGGTACATATGCCCATTGGAGTCCCATTTTCCCAGGGCAAATAAATTATATTTATTTGTTGGCACATATAGCACATTTTGTAATCGTAAGTATGTTATCTGATTACCAAATTGTGCTTTTACAACTATAGTGCCATGCCCTTTAGCATGTGTCTGTTTTCCACCAATGCCTCATACAACATGGGCAGTTGGTTTGTATTCTGCATATATATTTCTTTGATTTGTGATGTATAGCATGCTTTCGCTATTGGCCAACCAATCATAAATGTGATCAACATTATCATTGAAATCAGCCATCTGTACATCGTTATCATTGTAATCAATGAGACCATCATTTTCTTCAATGCTTGGGAACATAATCTCCCCAACCGCATTCATTGCTTCTTCATCGATTTCAGCAATATTTGCCTCGACCTTTTTGGTTTTTTTGGTTTTTTTGTCTTCAGTGAGTGCTAAAGCAACCATTTTAGCTTTGCCCAAATTAGCTTTTTGGGCATTGCTCTTTTTCTTTTTCTCATATTTGAGTTTCTTGCATTCATCTGTTGTATGATAGAACTTTTTACAATATTTGCATTTTGGCTTGTCTTTGAGCCAACATTCTGCAGTTTTATGATTCTTGTATCCACATACTGTGCATTTCTTGCACTTTGTTTTTTTGCCAGTTGTTGTCACTGGCTGTGTCTTTGAGATAGAGGCTTTGGCCAAATAGGTATTCCCTTTGGCCATGTTCTCTATTTCCTCTTTTCTTTTCTGCTGGTGATATTCCTTGTTGCATTCGCCAATAAGAGTCTGCACACTCTTTTTGGCATGTATAGTACCCTCTTGTATATATGGCATTGCAAATGTAGTCCAGAAGGACGGCAATGAATAAACCACATATTTCTTGAAGTGCTCAGGGGTCATTGGCATATGATCCTGGCAAATCAATGTGATTCTTGACCAAATGCATTTCAGTCACTCGAGGTGCATGATTATATTGTCACCTTTTCTAGCTTTGGTGTTGTATAACTCTTGCATCAATTGATGCTGAGTCTGTGTGCCCTGAGACTGATAAATTGCCTCAAGATTCCTCCATATTTCCTGCACCATAGCAGCTCCAGTGCAGTGGATCTTTTGGTTGTGGCCTACATTATTTCATATGGTCTGCTGCATTATCTGATCATTATACACCCAGTTTTTGGCACCCTTAAGGTCAACACATGGATCAGGACACTTTACTTCTCCAGTGATATAGTTAGTCATTCCACATATCTCAAATGTGAGGTCTATATCATTCCTCCAAGATGACCAGTTCTCATTATCCAAAGGGTCTGGCTGCTGGGTATTTCCAGAGATATCCTATATGCATATGCAATCAATACTAGCCATTATCTGATCCAGATTATAAATCCTGGATACAGCCGGCTCAGAATTGCCAGGGCTCGAGTCGCTCTTGCCCATAGTAGGAAGGTTGGATGACATAATGATAAATTTGCTAATAGGGGCTGTTTTGCTCGAATTCAAGTGATAGATAGCAATTGACACAAATAATGATAATAGTGAATGTTTTGTGTGTCTGAGGGCTTTGTTTAGGCTCCAGGGCCCATAACCTCTAAGCTAAGGTTACTATGATGAATGTTGAGTGGGAAGTGCTCTTGTAGATTTTATTCCGCACATTGTGACCTTATAGTATCTACAACATATGTGTATTAATAATACATCCGGGTGGATACCCAAATTGTGCAGTCTGATATTGGCACATGTGATCTTGGGATTTTAGTGCCTGTCTGGGCATTGGATTCCCAACATGAGATGGTGGTGAATGGCCACAATCAGCCCTATTTGGGCTGATTGGGGTCTCAGGAACAGAGAAAAAGTGAGACTTTGAACTCTGAGTTTGAAGCATAAATGTCAGTGCAATCATAGGAAAAAATATAGGAGAAATGTTGGACTAGATGATGGCAACTGAGTAAAAATAATTTTCAAATGTACAAAGTCACTGCATGACTGGAAGCACTCACTGAACTGGGCTGCATGGTCTGGACTAACCTAGATGGAGACTTGCAAATGTAGACTCTTGAAAAGCTTGAATTGAAGGTGGCAATGGGAACTTTCAGAGAGTCTGAAGTTGGAGGAGGTGGTGGTAGAGAAGATCAGTAACAATATTAAATTCTGGCCATTTCAAGGTTCAGGTTCTGTTACTGGCCTTGGGAACAGGAGCTGATGCGTCGCTCTGTTGCCCATGTAAGAGATGAAGAACCGGTCCAAAAGGTATTGTGGTCTAGTCCTGTGATGTTATCATGCGTCATGAGTCTGGACGCGGCTTCTTGTTATCTTGCATACTAGTCTGATGTCATATTCTTGTGCCCTGTTTCATGTTCACCTGTCTGTGTGGGCCTAGCCTGCGGAGGCCCTTGTACTTGTACCATTGTCTTGGACTTTTAGACTTCTACTTGGTTCGGCCTTAGGCCCCTAGTTAGTCTATCCTGTAACAGTATATAGGAAGCACCTCAACTGCCCTAAACCAGCAAGTTGAGTCTCTTGTCTCAATTTACGTGTCTTCTCTTTTTCTCTTTCTCTCTCTCACAAGAGGGTCTTGCTAAGGGACTTGCAAGGTGGGAACCTCTTACTCTATTGAAGCTACCTAGAAGGGTGTGACTCCTATCAAGTTACACGACGACTGGTCTAAGCACTGATGCATACGAAGCGGCGGTGACATTAGACTCAACTTTGTTATTCAAGATGGCTAGCAATACAGCACCATTGACTCAGAAGCAACTGCTTGAGTCCAATCCCAATCGACGAGTCTTCACTCTACTTAGTAGCGACAGCAGGAACAACACAGGGAAAGACCTGCTTTTCTTTTCAACGCAAGAACCTTTGTCACATACAGACACAATTCCTGTCGCCCTCAATCAAGGATTGTGGCATCAAATTACTAAAGACCTTACATTTGGGATTCCAGTGCCAAACATGCACGACTACGATGACCCACCATATCCCAAGGAGAAGGGAAAAGCTAAAGTTCAAGTCAAATCAGACGAAGAAGAAGATATTGACAAGTCAATACAAAAGCAGGTTGACAAGGATATCAGGCACTCTCCTATTGCACCAGACGCTATCTTACCCCCACGAGCAGGAATAATTCTTGACACCATGAGCAGTACTACAACAGAAATGGCAGCCTTCACCACATCCAAACCAAGTATGACGCAAGTTCAAAAGGCATTTGGGGCAGCGATGAAGAAGTATACACCACCGAATCCACCGAAGAAGGGAGGACCACCCTCAGGCAGATCTGGACCCCCAGGAGGATCAGGGAACCCCGGTGGAGATGGAGGAGGAGGACCCCCTGGAGGAGGACAAGGAGGAGCAGCACAAGGAGCAGGAAATCCAGGAGGCGATGCCCGACTTATGGGCGCCCTGCCTGCTATCTTCAGCGGGGATAGAAAACTCGCTGATAATTTCATGGATGAGCTCCTCCTCTATTACCACATTAACCGACAAAATCCAACTCTTGCTTCACCAATCACTAGAGTGGCAGTGGCCCTCTCTTACATCAAAGGCAAAGATGTTGCAGGATGGGTACGCAACATAGGAGTGTTCCTAGACAGTCTCCTCCCCAACGATGACACAGACAATGTCTGGGACCATTTTGTAGATGCATTTGGGGCAAGGTTTCAGGACTCCACAAGAGCAGATCACGCTCAAAACGATCTGGAAAAGCTACAACTCAAGATGCCCTTTGTCGACGAGTACACCTCCAAATTTGAGAAGCTAGCAAGAAATGCCAACTACCAAGTGGGAAACCCCAAAACTCAAAGGCTTTTTATGAAAGGGCTTCCGATCATGGTCCTTGAAGAAGTCATGCATGGTGGAACCCCCGCTACTTACGAAGATCTGAAACAACGAACTGTAGAAGCAGTACAATCTCAACAAACCATCTACAATATTATACATGGAAGGAATCAAAACAACCCCTCAAATGCCCCCTTTCATCCAAAGCCGTTCAATTGGGGCAACAAACATTTTGATCAGGGGCAGCAGTGCCCTCAGTGGAATTCTTCAAACGCCCCTTGACAGTACAATGACAGAATCGTCCCTATGGATATAGGACGAGCAAGGGGCATCCAAAACA
>QFEZ01000362.1:40913-51164 GCA_003316425.1 Russula lepida | reverse complement strand
CGATCGATCCCTTTTTTTTTTTCTCTTTTCTCAGCTCATTGCACTCTGACTCGGGCAGCAGCACGACAAAATGCGAAATACGAAACAGAGTCCCCACGAGTCGCCGTGCGTATTTCTCGCCCCGTCGAGTGCGTGATTCCTCTCTTCCTCTTTACAGTAGAGAGTTCACCTCTATCTCTGTCTCTGTCTCTGTCCTGCCCGTTTAGACTCACTTCGCGCGACTCTTAACGCGTTTCATTTTTTTCTGGACCAAGATTATTTTTTCGAAGGGAGGGAGAAGGCTTAAAAGGTAGGTGTCATCGGAGGAAACCGTGGATGTGGATGAGAGGAGGCGTAATGGAAGAAGCGAGGTTTTGTCAATGCCCCTTTCAATCGACCATCTTCACGGATTTTACTCACCACTCACGAATACGATAGCAAAAAAACAAACTGTCCACGGACGGACGAACCGGTCACGGAAACTCGTACTATCTGGTCTACCCGCTAATGCATATATGGTGTTTTTTTTTTTCATGAGGCCTGCTGGGGCTGCAAATTAATAGATGATGGATCTATAAGGCTATAACCCCAGCACGCCCCCCTCCCCTTACCCCGGGTAAAGACTTACTTGCATTGCATCACCCACGTTCAACGTCAACATTAATATTTGGGCGCAATGCAATGCACGCACGAAACAGGAGCAAAAATTGCGAGAGAGATCGAAACTGAAAAAAATGCGTCATTGAGGAAGCTAACGCAACAACGCACACTGGCTCACTCAACTCAAAACGCGTGATTGGAGGGAACGAATCGTTTTTTTGTTTTTTGTTTTGGCATTGGCGTCACGCCCTATACAGTAATGAAAAATGATGAAAGAGAAAGCAGTCTAGGCTGCTACTTTACTGTAACTTGTGATGTGATGATGAGAAGGGGTGGCGAGAGAGTGGCGAAAAAGACGTCATGTCAACGGCACAACAAAACATGATTGTACTGTAATTAAAAGGCACGGTTTGGACGATAGTGTAAAAAGAAGGTCTCAATGGCCAATGGCATAAGTATAAGTATAATGGCAAATACTAGCGCTCGCAATGCAATTGAAACCCCCCCCGTTATGGCCGACTGCTTTACTCGCCTAACTTATACCTGTACGTGTTTCAATCAATCTGTCAATCTGTCAATGGTTGTCAACGCCTGTCACTAGCTGTCGTCAATTGGTATCGGATCGGACAGCGCTATCTCCAAAGTCAATCCTTCTACTTCATTTAGAATAGAACCCGATAATGAATGCCTTGAGGCAGCATCAGGAGTCAGGCTAGTCAGGACGCAAGAAAACATAATGCATTCAAGCCGACCTTCGGACCATCGGGTTGTCTAAAAGTGCACTAACACAAACACAAAAAAAAAACATTTATCCTACAAGCCAAATCACATTAAAGACGTCCGCGTCGCCACCGTCATTCTTCGGACGCAACTCCATATGTTGTATATTGTTGTCTGACTGCCTCCGATCCAAATGGCAATGGAAACTGGAAACTGTGGCGCCTCAGACGTTCAGATGCAATCCCTTATCTTTCCTGCTCTTCGTCATAGCTAGAAATCATTTGCGTGAGGAATGAATGGGATTGCCCCAATTGGTTTACACCACACTTACCAGCGATGATAGCGCTACCGACACCGCTTCCGTCCTCGGCACGATAGGTAATGATGTTTCTACACGGAGATAAAGTGTGAAAAAAAAAAAAAGGAAAAGATAAATGGAACGGTATAAAGTGACTCACCGGCCTTTATCACCAAAGATATCCTGCAGGCCCTCATGCACACGGTCCGGGAAGCTAGGGTATTTCTGATGGCAATACCATCAGCTCCCACCACTCTTATCTCGCTAGCCCGATCGATGAGCCAGGGAACGTACATTATACAGAGATCCATCAGCTCCGACTGAGCATCCCGACTCCAAGTAACCCATCTTGCTCACGATCGCCGCAATACCGCACGAGCTGAGCCTCGCAGCGCGACGTCCGACCAATTTAGCCAGCGCGCGGAAGAATTGACGTTCGGCGAGTGTAGTCTCGAGCGCATAGAAGTGATTAAAGATACCGATGATCATCAGGAGTTCCTCTGTTGGGTCGCTCTCCATCAGCGAGAGGAACGCCGTGTCCAACACGTATGGTGTTTCGATCTTGTACGTATTTTGTCCCAGGAAGAGCACACCTTCATCGATCAGTTCGCAGATAACGAGACGTAGGATCTCGCCCAGATAACGACCGGAGATCAATTTCTTTTTTTTTTCGGTGGCACGCACGCACGGTGGTTAGATGGGTGGGATGGATGAGAACGAGCAAACGGTGACGTGACGTGGGCGTACCTCAAAGGCCTGTTCACCTGGCTTGTTCGATTTTTCGTCTATTATCTGATCGTACTTCGTCCTTGGAAGGTGCTCATGTTCAAAAGAATCAAACGCGCCCTTGTTAAGAAAGTAGGGTGATGAGGATCGTCGCATTCCGTATCAGCGATTCAGCATAAATGAACGGCGTACCCATTCGCAATTGATGGCCATTTGCGCCTCATCGTCGATGCCCAAGTTCTTGATCTTATGGACCTCGCCGACGCGTTCCATGTAGGCAGCATTACAACCAGTACCGAAGATAACCGCGATACGTGTGCGCGGATTGACGTACGACGATGCGATGAGGGTTCCGGTAGTGTCGTTGATAAGCGCCGTCAGTTCTGTGGGCACATTCTAGGGTACGCCCCGTGTCAAACACGCTTAATGGCTGTGTCTGGGAAGAGAAGAGAGAGAAGAAACCCACATATCTCTTTAGGCTATCGCGGAACATCGCAGCGACATCTCGGCCTTCGGTATTGGGAGCGCCGAAACCCTTGGTCCAGCGAATGAGTTCGCCGTGATCGATGCGCTCTTGCCTATCACCCGAAATGCGTGGGTTGGGAACACATACCATATCGATTTCGGTAATGACACGACTCACGAGCATGGGTACGAGAACTAGAGATGTTTTACGTCTAGATAGTCAGCCTTCTCTAGGATAGGTTACCCAAAGCGGACCAAGGTAGGTGATAAGGGCTGGTCAGAAAAAGGCGAAATTAAGGACTGACCGTGAACCCTAACGGCAACTTTTCTCCATCCTTCACCGCGTCCTCGCCAAGGTTGGTGTCGATGAACGTCTTGAGGCACTGAGCGCAAAAGTCAAACAGCTTTTGACCCTCCTCTTGCTTTTGTTCTTCCGTAAGGCGGTATTTTGATTGGGTGATCTCGAACTTGCCATTTCCCTGTAGAGTGACCAGGCACACACGAAGATTCGTTCCACCTTTTTTTTAAAAAAAAACGTGCCCAGTGAGGAACAGGGGAAGAAGGCTCGAATCGAAGCTCACATACCAAGATCGACGGCAAGGAAGTCGCCTTTCTCCTCTCCTGTGGGCCAGCCAAAGACGAACGTCGGGATCATTGGCTGTTACATTGCATCAGTCAACGTCACGTGCGAATGCCGTTGCAGGGTTAGGAAGTCGTGCTTCCTGACGTGCGCCGGTAAAGAGCCCAGCCTGGGCCGTCACACGGTACTACACGTTTAGTCATACATCCCGCGAATGGGGTGGGGGGGGGAAGAGAGGGGCCCTCAATGACCACTTAGGGGCGGGCATGCGGTATCACTAGTATCGCCCTCCCCCATTTCGGGGTTTGGTGGGGATCCGAGACCCTGAGTAGGACGAAAACGTACCACGACCTGCTTGGGCTTTTCGAGCCCTAGCTCTAAGGTATCCTTGAAAGCATCAACGATCATCCGCATGCGCGGTGGAGTGAGCGTAAAGCTGTCATCACACCAAAAAAGAAAAAGGAAGAAATTGGTCCGAACTGCAGCAAAGGGATGGCAAGTTTTTTTAGGCGCACATGCTCTCGTATTTCCTCAGATGATCGGCCATGGTCCTGCAAAGAGGAGGCGCTCGTATCTCATCCCGATTATCATCGCCAGGTCAGGCAACGGGTGTGGAACGCACTTCTTGGTCGCATGGGGTAGATCCTCATCATCGTGGGTTCTGGTGTGGATCGCGAGAACTTGACCACTGGGCAGCGTAACGCTGCCACTTCCACGTCTTGAAGTCGGCATATTGCGATCTTTACGCGATGAATACGTCTGGACGGGACGGCGAGAGATGGAGCAATAGATAAGTGGGGAGAAGGAACGATGAACTCTCTCGACTTTCCCTTCCAAATCACTCGTGGGAATTCCCGTTCCGTTCCCCCCCCTCTCTTTCCTTTGTCGGAAATTGGCTCGCACACGCTGACGCTGACACTCTCCTTCCTCTCCTCCGACGCGAATGATTGGCCTCAAGGGCACCCTCAACGTGCGTCAGGCAGATTCCCTCTAAAAAAAAAATCTAATCCCCAAAAACAAAATTCAAACAGGTAATAGACAACTCGGGCGCACTGCTCGTCGAGTGCGTGAACGTGCTCAAAAATAAAGTCAACAATGGTTGGGGCACCGTAGGCGACGAGATCGTCTGCGTCGTGAAACGAGCGCGGCCCATCTCATCAGGCGCACAAGCCGTCTCCAACGTGCTCAAAGTCCGTCGTGGCGACGTGCGACGGGCAGTCATCGTTCGCAGTAAGAAAGCCGTCCGAAGGCCGGATGGACGATTGGTGCGCTTCGAGGACAACGCGGCGGTGTTGGTGAACAATAAACGGGAGTTGTTGGGTACGCGGATCGGTGGAGTTGTGAGCGCTGACTTGCGGATGAAGGGATGGGGCAAGATCGTTAGCTTGGCACCCAAGGTGAGCGACTGCCCGTCTGGGAGAAGAGCGCGCACTCTAATACGGTGACACGTACAGGTGGTATAATCGGTTCATCCTTCATACCCGCATTTCCTCCCCGAGTTCCTTTTTTTTTTCACTTCCGACAAGGCCGGGCAGGCGACGTGGAACACCCAAAATCGACGATGGTCTGCGTCTAACAAGACGTGAAGACAGGACAGATCGGGCACTCTCATCACCCCTCCTGGGAATTGGGTTTGTTCCCTTAAAACGGGGTACATTTCATTCCCACACACGTAAAACGTGCTACTAGGGGTGCCCCTAAATATATTTATTTGTCAATTGGAATCCCTGTTACCTGTCATCTGAAAGTGGAAAATAAGGGTCTTCTGGTCAAGACGTGGGTTCGAAATAGGCATATGAATGTATAGCGATTTGGGAACGTGATTGCTAAGACAGAGTCTCGATGTGGTGCGACTCGATATATACTCAGACATACGATGAGCAGCAAATTATGTGTGGTGAGTGAAATGCGAGCATTATATACAACCGACCATTGCGACACAGAGGGTAAAAAATATCGAGTTCAAGATACAATGCCCAAAAGACAGAAGGAGAATCAGACTTGGTATGTGCATCAATGCGTGTATATGCGTGTCGGTGGTGAGCGTACCAAGGATGCATCGTTAGACACTATGTAGTCGCCACATAATCTGCATCCTCAGATTCCCTGTGGTGACCCCCGCCGTTATCACGGCGCTTATGAAGACCACGTCGCGACATTGTAGGGTATTCACACTTGCGCGACCGCCGTGCGCATTGACTAGACACCCCCAATGTCAGTTAATCAATTTCCTCTATTGGGATCAAACGGGCACACGTACTTGCATGTGGAATCTGCGCTTCCGACCGGTGGCGCCCCGCACGCGATCTTACGCTCACGGCAGAACAGGCAGGCGATCGCAGGTTTGCGCCGCGCGCTCCGCTTCGTCGACGGTAATTTTAGCACACCTTGTCCTGCCTTGGGATTCGGCACCAGCGTCGGCGCCGGGAGTGAGGACGATGACGTCGCGGTATTGTCCATAAGGGTTACACTCGATGTGGGCGTTCCCGTATCGGAAGACGAAAAGGACGATGAGCGCGGCGTGGGGCGTGCACCAGGAGAATATGAGTGCGGTCCAGGAATGGAGAGGGACGGTGGCGGCGGGTGCCTCTATACGTGGATGAGCATGAGTAAGCATTCGTGAGACAGGAACGCACCCTGGTAGACGGAGCAAATCCCGGGTAGGCGGCGGGATCATGCACTACACGGAACGAGTCGAGTGGGTGTGGACGATGACGCAGGGAGCTGTGTCCGTGCAGAGGAGTCGAGGCGCGTGGCATCGAGGAGGTACCAACGTGGAGTTGATCTTGATCCTCCTCCTTCTTGAAAGACGTATGGTCACCAGTGAGCGATGGGCTGCCCAGCGGTGTCATTGGCGAGAACGGTTGACCGCTGGTGGTCGCACCATACTCGGTTTTTACCGGGTTTAGTCCGGTTGCACCTTCAGATGGTTCACGCTTTGGTGCAGGTTGGGAGGTGAGGGGAAGACTGGGGAGGGATATGGGGGCCCGGCTCGTGGACTGGGGCTCTGACGTGGAGATCTCGACCAGAGCATTGCCGAGCTCTGAAGAACCGGAGGATGGGGGAATGGGAAGGGCGGAATGTTGAGTAACAGTTTCGTAATGATCAAAAGAATCATTGCAGCGTAGATAGACGGAAGGATCTGGGACCAGATTTTGCTGATGTTGGCTGCCAAGTGGCAAGCCGTACTGGCCATCGGGATTGACATACCCCGTAGGGTCATACGTTGTCGTATGATGAAAGGAAGTTGGATCTGAGGGCGGATACTCAAAGTGGGTCACCGCCGCTGAGGGCTGGGCGGGATACTGCCCGCCATGGTAGGCATTACCAGGAGCCATCTAGAGGATAGCTCGGTGAATGTTCGGCGGGGTCATGAGGACAGGAAAAGATAGCCCACCGGGTATTCCGCAAAATCATATGGGGGTGCAGCGTAGTTGACACTCGGAATGTACTGCTGTGGAGGATAGGGAAATTGTTCTGGACACTCGCCTTGGGTCTGGCCCATGGCGGTGGCGGGATAGGATTCGCGGTGTGTAAGCGAGAATGGAGGAGTGGCGGACGCGTAGGTAGACGAGGTTAATTGGGTGGCACGTAAGCGCGAAGGGCGATCTTCCGAGTCACGGGTTACGGCAGGCTGGGAGGTGTCGAGGCCACCGGGGGTCCAGTAAGTAGTACTGCCTTGAGGCATGGTGGTGTTGGAGGCATCGCCATAACGGTGATCAGAGGGGGGAGAATAGCGAATCATTGGCGGGGAGGGGAACGGAAAAGAATAAGAGAAAAGGGGAAGGGGAAGGGAGAGGGATGGATGAGGGTAAAACGGGCGGGAAAAAGGAAGAGGAGGGAGGAGAGAGCTGGAGAGGATTAAGGAGAGCGGAGAGGTTTAAGACTGAAGGGGAATCATTCAATAGAGGCCGACACGTGCACAAACGACAATATTGGGGACTTGCCTTTCCCTCTTCTCCTCCAAAGTATGTAATAAATTCGTTCCCTTCCCTGAGCTAACCCTCTCCAGTCAGGGCATCCTACCGTACTCTACCCTACCGTCCGCTTGTAATTGTATGTACCACCCTGTCCAGTTTTCACCCCACGTTGTCCCCCGCAGCGAATTCTTTCAAAGTGCGCCCGACTTCAATTGCAACACCGCAAGGTAGCGGGAGGAGAGCCTTATCATACTGCGTGGCGAACTCGTCGGACCGAGCAAGCAAGCGGCTTTATCCGCGTCCAACGTTCCCCAAACCCAACCTCCCACCAGACTGGTGCAATGCCAATCGAACACTAGTTTCTCTCGGTTAAGGGTTAGCTCAGTCACGGGCCCCCCACTCGCTTCCCATGCGCGGCTAGATATGATCTCGATGCAATTTCCAGGATGGTTTTATATAAACTCGGCGGTAAGCGCCCTAATTCTCACTTGCAGGCACCAATGAGGTCAGATAACCACATCAAAGTTGGCAGGATGACTGGATTCCCATTTGTCACATGGGCGCGTAAATACGCGCCGGTGGGAACAGAGTTATGGGTCACTCGCAATTGGGCGCGTGCGCATGATATATCATGCAACCCATTTCTGTCCGACCTGGTCATAGCCACCGTCAGGCGTCCTCATGTTCTCTCCTAGGCATGCGCCAAATTATAGGAGTCGCCTCGAGGCGCTCGTCACTCTTCCACTCCCTGTGCGTTCCCTCCTCGACAATCCAATACGCGACCACCTTCATCTTTCAGCACACATGTGTTGCCTTATCACACGCTTCAGTCACAGGTCACGCTAATCGATCCTTTCCCTGCCAGTAATCCCAACCTTGATCCTTATCTTTTACACTCAGATGCCCCATCAAACCGTGATTTGCCCCCAAAAAGGGCGCTCACTTGTGAGATCAGCACCCGCTCCATTTTAGGACTCGGCCAGGCGCGTTATCAGCCTGATTATGCCAAACCTGTGACCCATGGCGACGACGCAAGGCAGACATATTGACCACGAGGGTAAGCATGACAACAGCGTTTTCACTTGTACAGTAAGTCATGATCTACAGAGTCTAGTCGCGCGCCTAATCGACCCTGGTCTCTTCACATACCCCCCTTCATACTTCCCCGGTCCAGTACTGGCTGTGATCGCGCCAACAACCGTTTACCCGAGTTTACAGCCTCGGGGCCACCTTAAACTGTAACCACAGATGACCTTTTCCTCCTCATATACTCCTATTTACACTTCATTTCATGTGTGCTGCATTCGATTTAGCGCCCTCGTGTTTCTCTTTGATCTGAGCTAGGCGCCGGATGAGGGTGAAGGCGATTGCTAAACGTGTGGACCAGGTATTGCAGCCAAGCTTCGTAGAATGAAGGCCCCGCTCGGAGGTACCATTGAATCCCGAAGGCGCTTCGACGCATGTCATCCTGCAGGCTGCGAAACCTCCAATTACAACTATGCGCCTCACACACTCTCCTTCGAATCGAAACGGGGCATTTTGGGCCTTTGACTCTGGGATGGGGCGCTTGTTGGATGAGATTCATCTCGCGTCCTCGTCGGACTTTTCTCTTTCTCTCTTTCCCTGAGATCCCTGCCTCGAGTTTATGAGACAGATTACAAGGCGCAGCAACCCTGTCACGCAGTTAGCCCTCGCACTCGTACAAAAAACAGGGTGCAGCTGAGTTTTGTTGCTTGTTCCCGACATGTTCCTTCGCACCTCGAGGCTCACGCAGCTACTTGTGACGCCAATAACTTGCTGCAAGCACCTGTTCATCGTCCTCGCGGAAGGTCAGGGCTGGTTTTCATGATCTGTAGGCGATGCACGATGGAGTCCCAAAGCTATACCCGACTCTAGAAATGTCAATTTTGAAGAGACGATCCTCCTATGTGGACGACCCTGCTTCTCTCCGCGCCCGAGTTGCCAGTTGTCCGGCACCCTTTCAACAGGGCTCATTTTAATGAAAAAGTGATGTCGGTGACGTCGAGAAGGCCGCGTATTCCCTGCGATCCACTGTATAGATGAGCAAACGCATCGGCTGCTGCGCCGATATTACACGATTTGATTCCGACCACGCCACTACAACATGCACCCCTAGTTGGTTGTGCCACTTGCTGTCGACAAATCATTGAATGACGCATTCAAGGGATATTCAGGGCCCGACGAATGATACCGAACAACCTGGCCATTCCGTGGCGGTGATGGTGATGATTCCATACTCACGGCCGCACGGCCGCAGTGGAAAAACCTACATACCGTACGTGCAAGGTTTGTTCAAAGTTCAGGGCAAAGCCTGGGAAGACAGCAACAGTAGTACTAGTACTGTGGAGGAGATTGAGTTTCCCGGCCTTCCGAACCACCCGCCGGGGAGTCGCAACTTAGCCGAAAAGAGGGCTTCGTAGATACTGTCTGCCGATGCCCAATCCCTCCGCCGCTTAATTTGGCAGGATCCTAAGTCACGATCTACACCGAGAGCAGCCCCTCGATCATCGGGTGTGGCATCCGAGGCAATATGACATCCTACTCGAGCGCCATTCAGCCATTGATCCGCCCATAGAAGCGCTCTTTAAGAACCGTCGAAACGTGGAGCGTGTGTAAAATACATATGGTGCATGCAGGTCTGCCATCCACATCCACACAAAAAAACGCCTCGTAAAAATTGAACCGGGTAACTCATTTTCCAGAATCAGGTAGTCAGGTGAGGCCCGTGAGGGAAATTCGAAATTCGAACGCGGCGATATGGTGATGGCACGCTCCCGGGTCCCATCATCATTGGCCCCCCCATCAGATGCGGAAAACTGGGCTTGAAAAAAAAAAGCGGGGGAGGGTAATGATTACTGTATTATGGGTCACGCACTGGCACGGGTGGCCCTGGATCATTTCCTTTTATGAGATGAGCGAACGCACACGATCCGCCCTCAAGT
>QFEZ01000362.1:0-40869 GCA_003316425.1 Russula lepida | reverse complement strand
AACGCACGATCCGCCCTCAAGTCCTCGCCTGTTGTCCTTTCATTTTCATTTTACTCGACAAACTTGTATAGGTTACCTCAACCCCCCTCATTAAAGTCCGTCACCGACAACGCCTGTAGATCGAGATCGAGGCATGTCTAGCAGGGTCGATTTGCATTGCGACTGCAGCACAGCGGCAACGGGGTGTGGGTTATCCCCGGGGAAGGAAATTTTCAAACCACAGGGACAGGCAACAAAACTTGCCATTGGACGGGTTGGAGGCCATCGGCAAGTACAGTAGATGGTGTGAGGATGACGCCACATGGCGGCAGTGTCGTTAGTGCTGGTGAACGGAAGTGCGGAGGTGGGAGGTGAGGGAGAAAGCGCATGAATATGATGTGATGAATCGAGGGCAGGGCCAAGTCGACATTAATTCCTTGGCACCAGGGTCCAGGGTGGCTCGAGACACCTGATCGACCCACCTATGGGTCTCCTGATCCTACACTGCATGCATGTCGAGCTGTAGCTGTCGTTTTCAACTTTCTTCAAATCATGACTCTGCTCTAAGAAAAAAACCGTCGGCTCCTAAGTGGACCGAATGCCGCCTAGTAAGCCCCAGAGGTTGTCCACGAGGTCAAGAACGAGCTCAGTTGGGCTACTCGGAGGCATCGCCCGAATTCCGGGCAGTGTTCCGGATGCACTATCTGCCGGCTTGCCGGGCCCTCAATATCCCCTTGTCTGGGTCACGAGGCTATGAGATCCGTATGGCAATGCCGTATTATTCTTGCGCCGTCAAGGGACAGACAGAGAGAGTTTGTAGCTTGATCACGAACGACGACCACAGAACACTGATGAGAAAAAAAAGGGGAGACGGGGAACACACTGGTTACGACACCCGCCACTACCTAGTATTGCAGTAGTAGCGCCTCGCGTCTCAGTTGACCATCGATGCAGTTTCACTCAGCCATGGTTGGCCCGGGCCAGGGGCGGGCGGAGACCGACTGTGGCGTGCCGGTGGCGAAGGGGCACAAAATTGCAGCAGCGGTGCTACTATGATCCCGTGGTGCTGAAAAATGTGGGTCCCGTCTCCATTTTGCAAACCGCCGCAGCCGTCATTCCTTGGAGAACGACCGTCACTAAAAAATGAGGATCCGACCTCCGACCTTGTCTCGTGTCCATAGTGCCTGCGCACGTGCGACGTAGTGTTTTGCTCTTAAATACACCTCCGCTCCGCTCATCTAAGACCCGCAACGACACTTGAAAACGTCCTCTCCTCACTGCATACCCCCTAAACCGCAGATCTCAAAACCCTCCACATATCATCATCTCATCCTCTATAACGTATGTCGATCATCGAACGATCACTCTCTAGGGGCCGTACTAGCGGTTTGGTACGTGATTCTTTCCTTCTCGAACTCCACTAGGGTAGTCTTCTTATGATTGTATGTTTATTGGCGCCTCAATACAGCAATCCACTGGCCGTGGCGGCTTTGGCAACTACCGTTCTCCGTCCAGAGAGCTCAGGGGCCCTGGACCCGAGGATTTCTCGGACACTCGCGGCAGAGACCCCATCCCTTCTCGCGATCCCGATGCGGTATGCGATTTGTTTTACTTGCCGCTGCTGCTCTTCTGACATCAACCACTAGATAACTTCCACAGGACGTGGTGGTGCCGGAAACATTCGCTCTCCCTCTCGGGATGCCAATCGTGGTGGGGAAAAAAGTCCCGAGACATCCCCTATTCGATCTGAGCTGCGTGGTCGCGGATATGACCGCGACGTCATTTCCCTTATTGACGAGTCTCATGACACTGGTGTGGTACGTGGATGGTCGCTATCTATATGATGGACTTTTGTCGCTAAGATAACCAAACGTTGTTAGCATTCATATGGTCGTGGTGGAGCGGGCAACATGTTTGGCTCGCGCTCTCAATCGCGGTCCCGATCCCGCGAACCGGCTCAGCAGGCTCACGCAGCCGGTCGTGGAGGCTCGGGAAACATTCATGTTGGCGGTCCTTCGGAGAAAGTCATCGAGGAGTTGGATGAGTCCGAACGTGCTTCCCACCTTCATCCCCCGGGAGTGTACGTCTCATTTTTAAATTTATTTATTATTATAAATGCAGACCACCTGACATGGTGTTTTGTTTGTGTCATTTTTCTAGGCACTCCACCGGAAGGGGTGGCGTCGCGAACCTTACCTCTGGCCAGGTACCGCGCCCTGAGGGCGCCGGTGACCCCTATGGCGTCAATCATCCTCGTCGGTCCCATGAGCATGGGGCTGAATCCTCCGGTCGTGGCGGCATAGGGAATATTTCCCGTGATCATTCGCGCGAGCCCGGATACAGGAACACGCACAACGCTCCGTCGGGGGCTCTGCAAAGCGTTACTGGTTGAATTATTTTGAAAAATCGGCGCCGCCGCAGCCATGAGTACTTTAACTTCTACGTGTCAACCCTTTTTTTTATATGCTGACGCGGGATACTGTATAAATATTAATGAACCCTGGATGAGGATTTATTAAATAATGTACGTGTAACCGCTTGACTTTGCCCGTGTCTTTCTGTTTCTGTGTATGTGTCTGTCCGTTTGTCTATGTGTCTGTGGTGTAACTTACGATTACAGTAGCGGACTTATAGTAGCTTACGCGCTCTCAATCATAATACCGTGTGTGTTGTTCTTCGTTCTGTAGTAGCCAGCGCTACATGATCTGACTGGTGGGGGCTTGTTGATGATTGCCTAGCTTGAGATGTTTATGGCCTCATTGGCAGGACTCGGTGTCTATGCACGTGGATAGAGCCAGAAGATCTTCGTAATTGGTAGGGCCTAATCTAGGCGCGCCTGGAACTTGGGCGTCTGATTATGTCTTCAGTTCTGCACATTAATTCTGACGTCTAGCCTGAGAGTCCGAGATAGACGACGACGACGACTGGCAGTCAACCATATGGCATCCCTGGCATCCCTGGCCACAGCACTAGTTCCACCATGGGGTTGAGCAGCCGAGTAGCGCGCATGCTCTTATTCAGACAAATCACATGCGCTCGCGTCATCGATGCAATCATCGATCCGAATAAATAGAACCGCCCCTCTTATGGGGTAATCGCCCATCCTCTTCCCACTCCCACCCAGCGACGACACCTACAACTAATCACAATGTCGACCGGCCAGCACACCCTGCCCCCTCTACCTTACGCATACGATGCCCTTGAGCCGTACATTTCCCGTCAGATCATGGAGCTTCATCACAAGAAACATCATCAGACTTACGTCAACGCACTCAATGCCGCCGAGCAGGCGTATGCTAAAACCACGACCCCCAAGGAACGCATTGCCCTTCAAGCGGCCCTGAAATTTAATGGTGGTGGTACGTAAAAATTCATCTTGCGCGCGCGGTCGATCGGGTCCTTGTGCTGCGCTGTGAGGTCCCCCAACTGACGCTGACACACGCGCGCACGTTTTTACCTATCTTATCACATGTGACTCGTAGGCCACATCAACCACTCCCTCTTCTGGAAAAACCTTGCGGCGTCCGCGACCGAGCGTAAGGGCCATGGGGGCCATCTCCATGATGGTCCTCTTAAGAAAGCCATCCTCGATCGTTGGGGCAATCTCGATGCCCTCAAGAAAGAGTTCAATACGACTACTGCTGGCATCCAGGGCTCTGGCTGGGGTTGGCTCGTACGTTTTCCGATGCATATGGCCCCGCCGATCGGCGGGGTTTTGAGTGGTGCATGAGATTGACTTTTTTTATGTTCGTCAAGGGCGTTGATCCCAGCACCAAAAAACTAGAGATCGTCACTACTGCCAACCAGGACCCTCTTCTTTCACACGTTCCCATCATCGGCGTTGACATTTGGGAGCACGCCTTTTACTTGCAGTACCTCAATGTGAAGGCCGACGTGAGTTGCTATAATAGATTGTCTTTTCATATTTTCACTGAGTGATGGGTCTCTCAGTACCTTAATGCCATTTGGCATGTCATTGATTTCAAGGAAGCTGAGAGTCGCTACCTCGAGGCTGGCGGCGCCAAGCTTTAAACCTTCTTGCGCGTTGTGAGATATTAAAAGGGGGGGGAGATGTGTGTTTCGTTGATATTGAGAAGCATTTGTAAGAATTGTTGGATTTCGTTGAAACCATGCATTATCCATGCGCATCATCTCGAGTGCCTCTTGTTCCCACTCCCACCACCATCAGCTTTGTCACATGAAAGCCGAAGCGCGTTGCCTGACTGCAAAGTTTCAGGGTTGTGAATTTGATGTGCACAATACAATACGGTAATAGTTGTTGGGAGATCTCATGATCACCGGATCCTGGGCAGGCCTCAGATTTCCCACTGACTACCAGCCTCATTTCCACTGGGACTGGGGAGCATGTAGTTTTGTTCCCACAACGACGCATTACCCCTTGGAACTGATGCTAACGAACACTATCTAGGTGAATTGCTGACAAGGCGTGCTATTTCCAGTTAGCATTGCCCCATGGGCACCACGTACGCCACCAACATGCCTGGTCCCCTTGGCGCCTGGGAGCCCATGCACAAAATGGGCGATTCTAGCGAACGCGCAATTCTAATAATCTGATGGTTTTGATATTCTGATTTACAGCCTCCAGTCGAGTCAAGTCAACCATGGCGACCAGCAGCACTGTAATGTAGTACCACCCAAAACGCCCATCTCATCTGGTGAATAGTTTCTTCTTGTTCCTCGTATCCTCGTAACGCGGCCCACTTGTCCTAATCACTGGCAACCTTGAGGACTCCAAGAGAGACGAGTCCGAGGTGGCCGGGCACTCACTCTCCCACACCACAGAGAAATCGACCTCCGAGTCGGCGTTCGTGCCAGATCGAGGAGAAGGTATCGTACTGTTACGATTTCGGTATCCCAGTTTGTATAGCGTTGATACAGCTTGTTGGGGAAAACATCGTAAAACCCTATCTTTCCTCCGAGCCCGAGCCGAGCCCGAGCCCGAGTCACACTCAGGCTGCTGAAATTGTAACATAATTGCGCATCTTCGTGACTTATTATTTCCATGGACATTACTTTTATTATTACTTCAAATTGTACAGTCCAGGTGCCAGTGGGGACAGGGGACAGAAACCTCCTTCCTGAGAAATAGTGCTGCTCCGCAGTTCATCGATCTACAACTTGAATGTTCATGAGTCCATAACGACAGGTGGTTGTGGTTACAAGAGCCTGAGGAGGAGTTGGTAATATAACCCGCCGGAGCCTGTGAGTGTCATGGTACATGACTACGAGATGACTGTTGACTGAACTCGTGAACTCGCCTGGAACGCAACAATATGAAAATGAGATGAGATAAGAGGCCAGGCAGGCCTTCCCATATATAGCCAAGCGCTAGCCCGGAAAATCCCTGACGCCCATTGACATTGATAGGGTCAGGGTCACAAGGTCTCAGGCCTCAGGGTCAGTCTAGTTGTTACAGTAGCCCTGTTTTCCGTTTTCCACCACCTCAGCCAAGTTGCCAACCAACCAAAGTCACGGTGCCACTGCCGCCCCTTTTTACATACTTATTGTCAATGCGCGCTTTGAAATGCAGATTCGAGAAGGAAAAAAAAAAGGGATCCGTGTCGTAAAACTTGAACCTGTCGTGTTGTGGTTGTCTAAATAAAACATTGGAAAGAAGTTTAGTTTTTTTTTGAGTTCCACTTGATTGATGTGATGCCAGCGCAGTGCGTTATTTCCGTCCTGAAAATAAAATAAGCTGTGAGTAAATTGATATGCAGCGGATGCGCCTTCGTCGAACGTCGACCGGGGAAACGCGGGCCCTCAGGCTGGCCTGACTGATGTGGCTTGCCAGAGGAGGTGTAACTTACTATCATATCTCTTCTATCATCACGCGTACCCCCCATGTCCCTTCATATCATCTCTCTCCCATTCTGGAGATTAACGCTCCTGTCTCCGTCCCACGTGTATTCCCGCAGATCCTACATGCCATACACGGAAAAAGGGTAGATTGTGACGAGCAAACGGGCGTAACGGGCGCAGAGGTGGAGTGGGAGGATTGCCGTGTCCCATGCCCATGCACTAGCAGTCGCTGGAGAGCACACGGGCGTTCTGGATCCTCCCACCACAGTTCACAGCCCTCAGATCAGCATGTCGTGACGGCACGGTTTCCTTTAATTTGTATTTGCCAAACCCCTGTGGTACTCTTTCGACGTCCCGGGCTTTCGGTACAGTACTAGTATGCCAGTGCCACTCTAACTTCTGTCATCGATTGAAAGATGGAATGGAAGGGATCTACACAGTACCGTATGCAACATCATGATCGACGAATTAATAGAGCGAGTCGTCGCGTACAAATTACGTCACATGTCAAAACGGAACCGCACTTGGATTTTTTTCTTCGATGGCACCATATTCAGACGACAGTCACCGCAAAAGTCCGTTGATCAAAGGACTACTGAATACAGTACATAGTATGATGCGCCCACTCACCAACTGCTTGTTACAGTAGTCCAGGCAGCGGTGTCCATGGCGTGCCAATAGCTAAACACCGATGACTAGATGTTTGCGTAGATACTAGTAGAGGGCACTAATGACATGATCTAGAGAAGTGTTGTGCAATACGCCGGTCATCGAGCCACCGATTACACCAAGTGAAGCATCCCATTTTGGACGAATCAACGTGCAGATGATGAGAAAGCGGGATCTCGTGTCAGAGGAGCGAAATTGCTGCGAAAAGGTCCAAAACCACGGGGTCGTTGAATATATTATATCAAGGGGGTTCACGTCGAGACAAAAGGAATCTAAAACTACTTTTTGAAATCTTGAAGTTTTTCGGGACGAGGTCCGAATGCGAGGGAGGAGAAAGGGGCAAATTTTTGAACTAAAATTAGATAAAGGCCATCCATGGATGATCAGAATGATCGCGCGAAAGATGGCTTTGCAATTTGGTAGCAGGGCAAGGGACAGATTAGCCGATGTCCTTAGTACAGTACCCCGGTTTTTAGTAGCACACTGATGATTTCATACTGCATACAGGTACCACCTCATACACCATGCAACAATTGCTTTTTCAACTGATCTGGTACCCTTGGAAGAATGTCATGCCAGTGACCCGTTTTTGATTTGTCGATTTCTTTCGCATGGAGGGCCAGAGGATGATAACAGGCTGGAGCGAAAATCATTCTTGTGTCTACGGTTCCACACTCTACCAGTCACCATATCCTCGATGACGCATCTCTCTCATTTCTCTCGGTCAATTGCCGCTCTGCAAGTACTAGTCGGCCAGTGCACACCGGGAAGCTTGGCAAAGGAAAGACGTTCTGTGGTGCCGAAAGATTGGCCAAATGATGAGAAACACATACCCGAACCGGATTCTCGGACAGCGGTAGGGCATGCAAATCGCAGGTGAACTACGGTTGTGTATTCCGAATTGACAAAACATGTGAATACGGGTGATGGTCAACAAAATAGCGTAACTGATGTCTCAGAAGCCAACAGTAAGTGTACAGGAACAGACTGTAGTATGGACGACAATATAGAAAGTTAATGGGACAGAACATTGAGAGCAGAGGGCATACATCAATCATCGACTTCCAATGATCAGATATACTCCGGCTCTCTGTCCCAGGAAGATATGGTAATAGGGTGAGTGGTGAGTTGTCTGCCAGAAATGAAGTGCCCAATGCCTTCCTGGACAGATTCCGATGGCTGGAACCCCTCCAGGAAAATATTCTGAAGGGTGGGCAGCACTGCTATCATCCGATCCTCAGTAAGTTCTTGCAGAGCGGGCCCAATATGTGGCCCAACTTCATCGTATAGGTAGAGATTCTTCACAGCAGTAAATGGAAGTAAGAGCTGCAACCATTCGCTGTTCTCGATATCATGTTTCCAATCGACTCCCCAACCTAAACGGTCTAAAAATTCGACGTAAAGGCTCTCCGTCATGGAAAGAAAAGGTAAAAACGAGGTACAGATCTGTGCCAGGGCCGAGAGCTGCCAACCCGGCTCTCTGCACAAGATCCCTACCCAGACCCCCTCGGGGTCAGATGCCTGTGATCGGGGTCCGAACGAAGCAGTGTCATTATAGAAGCGCATATTTGCTTCATTGGGTGGTTTGAGTGTTGGTGTGCGACCGATGAAATGGATGACTTGTGACGTGTCGAAGAAAATATCATTGAAGAACATTATCAACAACCGATGGAGCCGAGGGGCATCGATCCGGGCCAGAAGGTCCTCCAAGTATTCGTTGACACCGTGGAACGAAAAAAACGTGAGTGCGGGGAGGACAGAGCGAGTTGGCAGAGGTGGAGAGTAACGTCCGCTCTCCTGATCAGGGGAAGATTGAGGGGATTTGAATTTAAGCACAAGTCTTCGGAGGCTGGTCAACACGGAGAGGCAAGTGACCATCTCCTCGGGTGAAATGTACGCGGAATGGGGAACACCAATAAGGTTGAGTTCGACGAGGTGAGTGGCAGATAAAAGTAGTTTTTGCAATCCCAGAAATGGAACGCCGAGGGTGAGGATTCGCAGACGTGGGGCCTGAGCTGAACCACCCAAGAAAGACTCGGGAAGGACTGGCTCTGTTTCACTCGGCGAATGGTAAGAATCGAGTAGCAGAGTTGTCAGCTCCGGGAATGACACTTGCATCGCTGCCCAAACTTTTTCAATTTGCGAAGTTGTAGGATCGCGGAAATTGAGTTTGATTCGACATATACGATTGCTGTGGTCGAATACTGAAATGAGGTCATCCACTGGTGTACCGAGTATGTTAGAATCCTCTATATTGAGAGGTAAGGCCGGCCAGACATCCAGGGTCTTCGTCGAAACTGTTCCGGGCGTACAATAAAGTTGCAGATTCAGTCGACGTGTTGATGCAAAAACAAGGCCCCTCCACCGTCGACACACATGGACCAGCGGTTGCCACCACAATACCCTTGCTCTCATATCAACATGTCCGACTACAATGCCAGATGAATCTCCAGAGCTATAAAAATCTTGATCTTTGACCACGTGGAAATCAAATATTGCAAGGAGGACGTCATCAGGGAGCACTTCAATTGTCGTCACCTTGCCTACATCACATCGAACCAGTCAGAACTCGTCGGGAGATGGTGCACAGCAAGAGACGTAACTTACCTGGATCGTACTGATCTGCGTGATTGTCTGCCCTCAGCGAACCTCCGAAGTACGAACATATTGGCATCAATGGTCCAGAGAGGCTAAGAAATGACGGAGAGGCAAGGACAGCGCTGGAGGGAGACTTGACAACGGGGACGCTTTCGAGCGGGTCTATATCATGACACTTTGTTATGAGTGATCAATGCAGCGAATGGATTCCCTTAACATACAGCTGAGAGGTTGTTGATGGGGATTCCGAGTCGGCGTTTAAGGAGACTGGTTGCCTTGAACTTGAGAGGGACCGTGACAATGCCAGCGTCGAGTTTTGGTCATGTGCACTCACTACTATATTTTGTAACCCCATCCACCACTCCCTAATGTACTCGGCCAAGCACTGAAATTACTATCCTGCCATGTTCACTACGCTACATGGAGTGTGGCCTGGTCTGGTGCAAGTGTATGGCTCTACGTCGTGCAGCGTCGAGGCGGTTTCATCCCACCCATGCTGATTACCTCTTCTCCAGGAGTCTATTCCCGCCCACGCTTTCGCCCATCCATCTTCATCGCACCCTCTCTCTTCGCAACGAAGCGCTATACAAGTGATCCCAAAGTCGAATTAGGACGGAACCGCACTTGGTCGACGGCACCATTCAGACGGCAGTCACGGCACACACAAAAGTCCGTTGATCAAAGGACTACTGAATACAGTACGTAGTATGATGGGCCCACTCACCAACTGCACTGCTTCAAGTTACATAGTCCAGGCAGCGGTGTCTATGGCGTCCCAAATAGCTAAACACCGATGACTAGATGTTTGCGTAGATACTAGTAGAGGGCACTAATGACATGATCTAGAGAAGTATTGTGCAGTACGCCGGTCATCGAGCCACCGATTACACCAAGTGAAGCATCTTTTTTTGGACGGATCAACGTCCAGATGATGAGAAAGCGGGATCTCGTGTCAGAGCGAAAAGGTCCAAAACCACGGGCTCGTTGAATATATCTTCAAGGGGTAGTTCACGTCGAGACAAAAGTAATCTAAACTACATTTTGAAATCTTGAGGTTTTTCGGGACGAGGTCCGAATGTGAGGGGAGGAGAAAGGGGCATATTTTGAACTAAAATTAGATAAAGGCCATCCATGGATGATCAGAATGATCGCGCGAAAGATGGCATTGCAATTGTAGCAGGGCAAGGGACAGATTAGCCGATGTCCATGTTGAAATGCTCGTTTCCCGCTCGTCTTTAGTACAGTACCCCGGTTTTTAGTAGCACACGATTGTTTCCATTCACCACGCTGACATACAGGTACCACCTCTCATACGCCATGCAATAATATTGCTGCTTCAGTCTTGACCTTGCCTTTTCAACCGATTTGGGACCCTCGGAAGAATGTCATCCCAGTGACCTGTTTTCGGTTCGTCGGTTTATTTCCCATGGAGGGTTAGAGGAGGATGATAACAGGCTGGGGCGAAAATCGTTCTTGTGTTTTACGGTTACATCTACCAATCACCATATTCTCGACGACGCACATCTCTCATTTCTCTCGGTCAATTGCCACTCTGCAAGGACCACTCGGCCAGTGCACACCGGGAAGCTGGGTAAAGTGAAGACGTTCTGTGGTGCCGAAAGATTGGCCAAATGATGAGAAACACATACCCGAATCGGATATTCGGACAGCGGTAGGGCATGCAAATCGCAGGTGAACTACGGTTGTGTATTCCGAATTGACAAAACATGTGAATACAAGGATACGAAATTACGGGTGATGGTCAACAAAATAGCGTAACTGATGTCTCAGGAGCCGAACAGTAAGTCTACAGGAACAGATTGTAGTATGGACAACAGCATAGAAAGTTGATGGGACAGAACATTGAAAGCAGAGGGCATACATCAATCATCGACTTCCAATGATCAGATATACTCCGGCTCTCTGTCCCAGGAAGATATGGTAATAGGGTGATTGGTGAGTTGTCTGCCAGAAATGAAGTGCCTAATGCCTTCCTGGACAGATTCCGATGGCTGAAACCCCTCCAAGACAAGATTCTGAAGGGTGGGCAACACCTCTGTTATTAGACCCCCACTGAGCTCTTGCAGAGTGGGCGCGATACGTGGCCCAAATTGTTTGGACAGGTAGAGATTCTTCACAGCGGTGAATGGAAGTAAGAGCTGCAGCCATTCGGTGTTCTCGATATCATCTTTCCAATCGACTGCCAAACCTAAATCTCTGATGTAAAGGCTCTCCGTCGTGGAAAGAAAAGGTAAAAACAAGGTACAGATCTGTGTCAGGGCCGAGAGCTGCCAACCGGGCTCTCTGCACAAGATCCCTACTTGGATCTCTTCGCCTTCGTTAGATGCCAGTGATCGAAGTCTGAGCATAGGAATGTCACTATAGAAGTCCACATTTGCTTCATTGGGTGATTCGAATGTTGGTGTGCGACCGATGAGCTGGATGAGTTGTGGCGTGTCAAAGAAAATATCATTAAAAAGCGTTATCCACAACTTGTGGAGTCGAGGGGCATCGATCCGGGCCAGAAGGTCCTCCAAGTATTCGTTAACGCCTTTGAACGAAAAAACCATGAGTGTGGGGAGGACAGAGCGAGTTGGTGGAGGTGGAGAGTAACGTCCGCTCTCCTGATCAGGAGAAGATTGAGGGGATTTGAATCTAAGCATAAGTCTTCGGAGGCTGGTCAACACGGAGAGGCAAGTGACCATCTCCTCGGGTGAAATGTACGCGGAATGGGGAACACCAATAAGGTTGAGTTCGACGAGGTGAGTGGCAGATAAAAGTAGTTTTTGCAATCCCAGAAATGGAATACCAAGGAGGGTGAGGATTCGCAGACGTGGAGCCTGAGCTGAACCACCTAAGAAAGACTCGGGAAGGACTGGCTCTGTTTCACTCGGCGAATGGTAAGAATCGAGTAGCAGAGTTGTCAGCTCCGGGAATGACACTTGCATTGCTGCCCAGACTTTTTCAATTTGCGAAGTTGTAGGATCGCGGAAATTGAGTTTGATTCGACATATACGATTGCTGTGGTCGAATACTGAAACGAAGTCATCCATTGGTGTATCGAGTAAGTTAGAATCCTCTATATTGAGAGGTAAGGCTGGCCAGACATCCAGGGTCTTCGTCGAAACTGTTCCGGGCGTACAATAAAGTTGCAGATTCAGTCGACGTGTTGATGTAAAAATAAGGCCCCTCCACCGTCGACACACATGGACCAGCGGTTGCCACCACAATACCGTTGCTCTCATATCAGTATGTCCGACTACAATGCCAGATGAATCTCCAGATATAAAAATCTTGATCTTTGACCACGTGGAAATCAAATATTGCCAGGAGGACGTCATCAGGGAGCACTTCAATTGTCGTCACCTGGCCTACATCGCATCGAATCAGTCAGAAGTCGTCGGGAGATGGTGCACAGCAAGAGGCGTAACTTACCTGGGTTGTACTGATCTGCATGATTGTCTGCCCTCAGCGAACCTCCGAAGCACGAACATATTGGCATCAATGGTCCAGAGAGGCTAAGAAATGACGGAGAGGCAAGGACAGCGCTGGAGGGAGACTTGATAACGGGACGCTTTCGAGCGGGTCTATATCATGACACTTTGTTATGAGTGATCAATGCAGTGAATGGATTCCCTTGACATACAGCTGAGAGGTTGTCGATGGGGAATTCGGCGCTTAGGGAGACTGGTTGCCTTGAGAAGGAGGGACCGTGACAATCCCAGCGTCGAGTTTTGGTCATGGTACAGTATATTACTACATGTCATTTCCTGCACTCACCACTATATCTTTTGTAACCCCATCCACCACTCCCTAATGTACTCGGCCAAGCACTGAAAATTTACTATTCTGCCATGTTCATTACGCTGCATGGAGTGTGGCCTGGTCTGGTGCAAGTGTATGGCTCTACGTCATATAGCATCGAGGCGGTCTCATCCCACCCATGCTGATTACCTCTTCCCCAGGGTCTATTCCCGCCCACGCTTTCGCCCATCCATCTTCATTGCACCCTCTCACATCGCAACGAAGCGCTATACAAGTGATCCCAAAGTCGAATTAGGACAGTCTCAAAATCCCATCCGATCCTCGTCCGTCAGTGATTTATCCTCTACTTTGTGTTTTAACATAATATACACTTGCTTCAATTGATCGCAAAAGTTCGCAAGTACAAGACCGTATAATGCGGCCGCGTGCCCTTCTGCGCTGGCTGGGTAGAGCTGTGGGAGTTCAATGTGAGCGAGTACCATTATGTTTCCCTTCTCCCTCTCCCGCAGCATCCTCTCGATCATCACACGTACCTATGCAAAGCGTTTTATCTTGATTATAAGACATGCGCTCGTTCGTAGGACCCGACGCGACCATAGTATTCACAATCTCCCAAGTGCGACGAGGGCCTCCTCCGCTGCCTAAATACCATTATCTCATATTCTACTTCTCCCGCTCATGCGCATGGGCAGTGAATGGCGTAGGTGGAATTCTACGAGCCGGAAATGCAGTCGGGAATACGCGTGATATCCTCCACGGGTGCGTTTGTCTACTTGATCCCAAGGCGATGCTCATGCTATCCACTATCCGATGATGTAAATGCGCTGGTCAACAAAGTACGTGCCTCTTGCGTGTTGCCCACTTTCCTCCACCAAGGTATGTTATGGACCGCGTTGAGTACCCATGATCGTCGCGTAACGCGATGGTACAATGCAATAACTTGAAGTTGGACAGTAAATGCCAGTTCTTTTTACGTTGGCTTTCGGAGAGGAATACAGTGTTTGTACTGTATTAGTAGCACGTTAATGTCTCCTTCCATGTGTACCATACTGACATCATGGTGAAAAAAATTGATGACAGTCGTCGCCGCGCTTGGGCTGACATTGCACTCGCATACCATTACGTAGTCATTGTCACATACCCAAAGAAAAGAAGAGAAAGTGTCGACTGCGTCGTTTTACGTATCGCAAGCAACGACGTCCAACCAGCCAGCACAGCACTCAACGAGTACTCAACGCCCTTCCGGCGTGGGTGACAGTTGAAACAGAATCAAGAATACACAAGTGATTGAAAGTAGACGAAACAAGTGGCGAACTGAGCTTCCAGACAACATAACCATAGATGCATTGCCCACTCATGTGTTCAGAGTCGCTCCATGGGTCGTAAAAGGCACAAGGCCCTCGGCAAACTTGTCGTGGCAACGCTTTGCATGCGCGGGACTTGCCCCTACCGTCACTTCCTGGTTGAACGTGATGAGTTTCTCATTCCCTTGTACACTATGACCCGTGATATTGCTGTCTGTATTGCTGTCTGTAAATCGCATAAAATCTTACACGTACCACACATCAAAATCGAAGGGAACCTGTAGCATAACCATGAAGGGCATGGTGACATGGGGTGATGGCATCGAATGAATCAGTCCCACGCGCCAGCGAATAAAAGGAAGGGGAAAGAGAATGAAAGAGAAAGAGAAAGAGAAAAGGACAAGGTCTAAGCTTGAGGCATCAGAATTTTCGAATCCACTTTCAACAAGTCCTTCACGGCATCCTCGATCGCCTCTCGCCAGTCCTTGTGATCCTCGATACCTAGAATCTCTCTCGCGTTCTTCGTCTCGAATCGCGCGTATGCCATAGCCTGCGGTCCCGGCCCGCACAAAGCACTCGGAAGACACTCCTTAATTTCGGGCATCGCCTCTGCAAGATGTGCAATGACCTCATGCCAAAGCATGTACCCGGCGACGAGGAGCACACGCTTGCGGCGCGGCGGGTCGAGCCGGCCGGTACGCAGCGCCACAACGTGTGCATGGGCAACGTCTGCAACGTGAACATAGTTCGGAGAGAAGGGTCGGCCGTTAGGGATCATTGGCCGGCCTGACGGCCCATGTAAGAGAGCAGAAATCCAGGCAAAGGTACCAGTTCGATACAGATCAGTCGCCTGTCCGCGGCCATACGGACCGAATGGGAAGCCGGGAAGAACTACGAACAGGACAGGAGCAGGGGTCAGGAAGGCGGTGAGATGGGGAAATAGGGAGGTAGAAACGTGCTGGACGTGATATCAATGTCTGGATTGGCGTCGGAAAATTTCCAGAGCTCGCGTTCGGCGATGACTCGTGCAGCGGTATGCAGGCACCAAGGATGCAATCCTAGCTCCTTGGCGTCTTCTTCAGTCTGAGGATTCCAATCTAGGAGAACGAGGTTGGTATGAACACAAATCACCCATTCTATCACTTACCGTCCTCGGTGACAACAATGGGATTCCAGGAATCATCTGGGTGCAACACATTCGCAAAGGAACCGGTGTGGATGATCCTCGTGACGTTAGCTGCACGCACGTATTCGAGAACATGTCTTGTTCCGGAGCTGCCAGACTGCATGATCAAATTAGCCGCTTTCGCGACTTGGCCCTTCGCAAGGGGTATAGTTGATAGGATGACAGCATTAACGCCTATCATAAACACGAGCCCGGGATCAGCGGGCACCGAACAGAAAGGATGAGATACAAACCTCTGAATACATCTGTCAGATCGCCATGATCGAGATCAGCGACCCCTATGGCCTCAAACCTGTCGCCAAAATCCAGGTACGCTGTGCGGAGAGAAACAATTGTCTGAGGTTCCGCCACCCTAAATGTAGCGATATCAGATACGTCACGTGTGTTCCGGGATAGGACTCACCCTCGTACACGGTACCCAGCCTTCAGTAAATGCTCCACGATATGCGACCCCATAAAGCCAGAAGCGTCAGTGACCTTGAAAAAACGGAAGATGGCCAGTGAGTGTGGGTAAGATGGTATCAAAGGCGTGTAAAAGAACATGTGTGACCCACCAGGACCAAGTCTGTCATCAGTATCTCTTTGTCTGCTGCTGCCAGGATGTAATTCTGTGTATGTGGGTCCATGATGAATAAATCATTACGATAGATAACGAGACGCACAATATCGTGCAAGGGTGCTCTTGCCCGCCTACGACCAACGTAGATACAACGCGTGAGTGAGAGGCCGTAGTGATGGATTTATAGAACGTTCGGGGACGCCCATCAAACTTGAGCTGGATATTGGAAAAGTGAAGGACTTTCATTCTCACGAAGGTGTATAGGGGGCGAGAAAACGAACGGACGGACGTCTGCCCGAGCAAGATTAGTAAGCGTGAGTCATCGCCAGAGCTGGAAGGTAGTTGGGTGGTGGTGGAATTTTCAGAGTAGGACAGGAACGGCATCGGGGAGCAGCAAGCAACTTGACCGACCACCGAAGCTCTGACCGAGCCCGTCGCCGATAACCGCCGCATTTCATTCTCAGATACAAACACGAAAGACGTGACCGGAGGCGCTAGAGGCTACTTCTTTGCAGCTACGTACAGCAGGACCCGAGTGAGACTTTGAAGCCAGAAGCCAGGGAGCACCAGATTCCGACGTCGAAAAACCAAAACATAAGTCCGAAGTTAGATTACGAAAGCAAGATGTGTCAGCGATAACGTCAGGTGACTGTCTTGCACATGGAACATGTGTCACCGGGCGTAGATTTTTCTAAGCAAATTGCAATCAGAATCCTCGTGTTACCCTCAGCTGTTCTCGTTTATTCATACAAATAAGTGGATAAATAATGGATGATTAACGGCCAACTTTGAAAACCCGCAGACAATCTGAAGAAACTCACAATAATGGGCATGAAATTCTCTCCTGTCTCAAAAAAAATTTGTCTCTGACTTATCTGTGAACTCTGGGGAGGATGTGCTTCCTGGTTAGGTGGAGGCTACTGCAGGGGAAAGATGCGATCGCAAATTGTCAAGGAGAGCAGATACATGATATCCCTGCGTGATCGCAATCTGGTACATCCTGGTATCGAGCTGGTAGCCTGCGCTGTCTGTAAGGACGTCCTGTGGCAGTAACAGTGGGAAGTGGTGGGTATGGAGATGGCGATGGGAGTGATGGTGCTGGTGATATTGATATTGGTGCGTCGTCAATGTCCATTTATTCCTGTTCCTGTGAACAGTGTAATTCACGATCTTGTCATTTTTACAGTAATTCCTGATTTTTCTGTTTCTTTGCTTCGGCAACTTTTCGATTGAGAGACACTCATTTTCGATTTATTCGAGGTATTCGGGACAAGGTTTCCGGTGTCGACTTTAAGGCTGAAATAGTGACTTCTCGTTTGCACATAGAGCAACAGACAACCATTTTGTGACCTGAGACACTGGTGATGTGATGTGCGGAATGCTGTAGCAGATGCAGTAGTAAAGTGCGCAAACGACAATAAAACTACAAACTCCGGCCTATTACCGGAGTTTGCTAGTTTTTCTGTCGTTGATGGATTAACCGGATCAACATACAAGGCGACGGCAATTTCATTGACAGTGGTTCTCGTTTGGTTTGTGGATCTATTGATCCGCCACAGTATTGCCTTATACAATAGTGCCAGTACACACATTTCCTCGTTAAACATGGTACGATGTCCCAGTGACTATAAACACCGAGGCCCACGATTGTACCATTAACCCTTCGCTTATTTCCCACCAACATGCCACATCATTACATGTCCTCCAAGTCTTCCTCTTCCCACAGTTCATCAAGGATGCAGCACACTACACCGAAGATGATGCTTGGGAGCCCATCAGGAAACCTGACATAAACTTTTTGGACTTTTTTTGTCTTTTTCAAACTTGCATAAGCTTGTAAAAGCTTATAAAAGCAGTTAAAAAGCTTGTTCAAGCTTATCCAAGCCCAAAAAGTTTATGTCAGGTTTCCTGATGCCCTTCACCAAGCCATCCATCCTTGTCCACCCAGCAAAATCAAGAAGAGGAAAACCGTTGTCTTCGACGAAAAATGAGTGCACTCGAAGACACTGTCCGTCGCCTAGAACGCGAAGGAAGAAATTTAAAGAGAAGGTATGAGCATGTGGTCATCAGCATAACTAATATAATTGTTGATGACCTACCTACAGCAGGACGTGTTCACCATGTCAGCCTGGACGTGGAATCCGGAAGGTTGTGGATTTATTTCATGATCTCTCTGACTTGGTGACCAAGGCAGGGAAACACGCTGCCTTGAACTTTTTGGATGCCACGGATTGCGCCGAGGTTGACTTCATGGGTCTATCAGATGAGGGGATTGAGGAAGAGCGCAAGGAGTAAGTCGACCATTGCTCCATCACTGCAGAGGGATATATTACTGTTGATCATATGCAGTCGCAGGCGTTGCTATACTGCACTTCAGATTATGAATAAACTTATTCCCGGATTTCAAGACAGATACAACGCTACAGGCGACGTGTCGTCTATGCTATCACCTGTGAGTCCATACGGTATATATTACTCATTATTAATTAACGGTTCATTCGAGCTACAAACTGGAGCCAATGATGCACGCAGTGATGATACCAGCAGGCTAAAGGTTGCCGTAGCAGAATGGTTAAATACCTGCAAGTCCAATCCAACCCTCCACATAAACGGCGACGGTAGCAACGAGTCCGTCCTTCCAAACCTGTCTTCCAAAGGAAAGGAGGAGCGTGGATTCTCGAACAACCTCACTGGTCGACTTCTCTGCCCTATCGATTACGATTGGGATGATCCAGAGTGAGTCGTATGTCTATAATACTAACCCAAATGCATATCATTCTGTATTACAGTGTCCGTGCCAGCCTACGCAATGGAGACCCGAACTATGACATAACCTCCAACTTTTTCCTACGTTGCCTGTATGAAGATGAAAGAGGCAATCCTGAATATCCCGAAGATGGCTTCCTAAAGGGGCCTCTTCTTATACGCATAAGTCATATCCTACAGTATATACTGGATGGATATACTGACAAGCATGGTAGGCCTTTCGACACATTTTTACATCACCATCGTCTGCTTGTAAAGAAAATGAGGTTTCATATGTCACATCTAGGCGACGTGATGTTGCTAACACATTGGGTCTCAACGGCCAGGTGACACCACGCGCAATCGCATACACGGCCACACAACTGGTGTTTTCGTTGAACTCTTCGCGAGACTGGAGGCGCGAACATGCGGGTTTTCACTACCCTTCTTTTTACAACTTTATTGTCGATTACTTTGAGGATGTAGAAGACGACATTTCAAAGGAGGCGAACAACGATCTTATTAATTGGTGGAATAGGTATTTTGTCTTACAGTATCTTCGTCGGACGGCTTCTGACGGAGTCTTTTAGGGAAAATTTCCGTGCTTCAATGTTCAAGAACGGCGTCTCCGATCCAAGGAGCACATACAGTATGTGTTATCACAAAAGCGCATAAAGGAGTCATGTGCCAAGCGTGCTCAGACGGCGTCCCGGGCTGCAAATGCTCGTTCACAGGAGGCCCAGCCTCTTCAGTTTGGACGGACTGTCGGAAGCCCTGAGCCTAAATGTGAGGAATTTTCGGAGTAATTGGATCTTAGTTCTTGTGTAGCAGTCTTGTGTTGAAATCGAGTTCGCGCGGCTCGTTATTCGCTCGCTTTTAGTACAGTACCTTAGTTTTTAGTAGCACGCTAATGTTTCCTTCCGTGCATCATACTGACATACATACATTCTGAGTAGTATAAAATGTGCGTAAATACATTGGGGCGCCCGCGCGCGTTTGCCCACCCACATCCCACCGAATCCCACTCGTTTCCCGCACGCGCATCGCGTTTTTCCCACATCTTGTTGTCGTAGCCTCGGTGAAATGCATTGTTCGCGTTTTGTTGTGACCCAATACCTTCACAACTATGTGACATATGGAAGTAACTCAACTACCATGAGATGGAAATAAGATGGCATTGATGAAAGGGTTTATTTTTTCTGCCGCCAGCGGTAAAAGATCGTACTATCTACCCGTGAAAGTTTATAATAATCATCAATTTGGCGATGATCGTTTAGGCATTCCGAGGCTCACATGAGCCAATAACTAACTCGCACAACTACTCACAACAGGTTTTATTTCCTCATGATGCCTCATGGGTATTTCTGAAGAATGATGGAGGCATAGCGTTCCTACGGTACTACCGGTAAACCGAGAAGAGTAATTGTTGACTCTGCGACGCATCGTGCGACGGAAAAAAGCGTCGTCTGGGGGCCACGCGTGTGCCAGGACACACGTCATCCAAAGAAAGTTGACTCCTCAAAGTATTTGAACATCATGCTAGGAGATCGTGGCATCAACAGATACGGGACTTCGCTGAAAAACAGAGACCTAACATCGCCACAACGAGCCAGTGAGGGCAGCCGAACACACAAAGAAGCCGAGCGGCGCCGTAACATATACCTTTAAAAGAGGTAACAAATCCTTGTCGTGGAAAATTGGCATATGCTCCATCCGACGACGCCATCAAGCTTCGCCTGGCAATTTCGGCGAATAAGAGCGCAGTAACTGTCAGAATCGCAATGGGATCGGGAAAACGAGCACCAAGAGTTGGCGTCGGTGGATACTGCCTACTCGATAATCTTGCCCGGGATCGCCTGACTTGGTCTAGTTGGCCAAAGCTATGTATTTTCGTTCTCTACCTTCAGGTCATATTGCACACACACCTTACTATTATAACACAAGAAGACATAGGAAGACGACGTAGTGGGCTGCCGAGCGGAGATTTAACTGATCATGACAAACTTTCAATCAGTAATGGAGAGAAGGAGAAAGCTCAAAGACAGCCATCCGTACCTTTGTGAATCGGACCAGAGGACTCTACGAAACGGACAAAACACTTGTGAAATAGCATATTCAGACGCAAGTTATTTATCCTCAGGCACATCTGGTGAAATTGGCGATTGATTAATACTCCCACTCCTTCAAGCGGAGATCGGCATCAGCACTCTCGGACTCGACGATACGTTCCACCTCGGAATGTCGTGCGCGCACACGGAACCGGAATGGTGCCGGCTCACGCGTTATCCCGCGGCTTATGGTTTTCGTGGAATCAATGCTGCCGCCTTCGGGTACTGGAAGCACATCGAATGCCCAGAAGACCCTGCCACTCACAAGAAATCACGATTAGAAAACGAAAGTACGATGCAGGTTTATAAAGGGTTATTATCAATCTTAAGACGCACCGTGCCATGCAGATGAAAGTCGATTGGAGTGCCACGTGCATGCCAGGACATATGCGTCGTCCAAACCCGAAAGGAATGCTGAAATTGCTTTCAACTTTGCCATTCCAGTTTCCTGCAGGCTTGTGCGGGGTTAGAAATCGAGAAGGATTGAACGTCTCCGGATCATCGAATACATTTAGGTCCATGACCAGAACACTGAGATCGTGGTGTTAGGTGTCACAGAGCATGTTCAAATTTCAAAGGAAAGGGTCAAAACGCACTCGATGTTACTGAACACGCTCGCGCCTTTGGGGATATCATATCCATTGTACACATCGGCTTTAGTTGTCGCATGTGGCACGCCCAGCGGAACTACAGGGCGCCATCTTAAACGTGCACCGTGATATCAACACGAAAGCGGGCTCAGATAAGACAAAGGACGCACCTAGTCACTTCTTTAATGAACGCGACCAGGTAGGGTAGCGAACGCTCGTCGTCAAACGTCGGCATACGATCTCGTCTGACAACGCTGTCGAGCTCTGCCTGGATTTTCTTGAGAATCTCGGGGAAGCAGATCACGGCGACTGTCAGGACATTAGACGGTAAAGTGACCATAACTCGGCACATTGCGTACCAATAGCCCATCTGATGGCTGATAACGTCTGGACATCGTTCACTCAATCCGTAGCCCCAGAGTAGCTAATGGGGGAAACGACCTACGGTATCGACGCCTGCACTGAATGGCGTAGACAGTGCATAAGCGACCTCGATGTTGGTCAACCCCTGGTTACCACCACGCGACAAGCTGTAGGTCGCCATGCAACCCTTTGCAATCCCTGCTTCGCTACGTCGTCTAACATCGTGGAGATAGGTCGTAAATGTTTTCTGGTCCTTTTCGCGAATCTTCTCAAGAGCTTCAAGTGCAGGGCGGAACCATTGTAAGGGTCGCTAAAAGCAGAGAAATTGACGGTTACGGTAAGCTATGGGCTAGGTAAAGGTAACCATACGGGAAGCCAAAGAAGCAACGGCCACTAGACTCCAGGCGTCATCAGTGATGGAAATCACAATGTTCACGTCACGCACGGTTTCCACGATGTATTTTCCTGGGATGCTGATATTCAGGGAATGATGAGCGAGCAGAATGTTAAATGTAGCTTATAAGGAGTGTGCTAACCTAGCCCTGTTCGGCGACACAAAAGTCTGTCAGCCATGATAAGACGCCTTGAACTCAAACTCGCCTTTGGAACTCTAAGGATTGTGATTTCATTCAGGCTGTCCGCGGGCGTCAGAGAAGTGACCCGATGCACTTACCCAAGCCAGATTGGCGGTTAAAGGTAACCATCTCGTCTTTTAAGTCAAGAATGCGACGTCCATATGCTATACCAAGAGCAATGGACGTCACAAACCTGATAACCAGTCTTCGTGGCGTGGCATATATCAAAGTGGGTATCCTCACCGCTGAAGTGCTTGTTCTAACCCGTTAGCATTTGCAAGCATTTCACGTAAAAGGATGGCCGCCTCAAGCGTCTGTTGCTCGCGGTAACACCGTGCAGCCTTCCCATTCATCCCTATGTGCTGGAGCTATCCCGAAACAAATCCGAGTCGGTGTGATAAGATTATCAGCCACCTCCGAGTTGATAATATTTCACCTTGCGCCATTTTCTCCAGTATTCGCCATACGGGGCGCTGATTCCGCGCTTTCCATCAGACAAGATTTCGTTGCTACAATATGTCAGAAGATCGACATAGAAAGACAAATCATATCACGTACGACGCCACAAATCTTGGTCTACTCGAATAGGTCTCTCCCCTCTTTTCAAGTAGTTCAGTCGCGGCATTGATTTCATTCAATACTTTGGCGCAGTAAGGCTCAGTCAAAGCAAAATCAGATTCATTCACAGTACCTATAACATTTTTGGTCCCGAGCTTGAATGAGAAAATCTGGCCTTTACACAAGTGACCAGATGAATGTCAATGATAGGGCGCCACTGGGTGCGCTGCCACGCACCATACTTTCGCCTCCATTTCTCAAATACCTCGGACATGGACGCATTTTTAAATTCCCTAGCGACATTCCCAGGTGGACCCGGTGGCAAACGATGTCGGGGCAAGAAAGAGAGGAGCAATAGAACGGCTACGATGAATGCCGCTTGGAACATGGGCGTTGTAGAAAACATAGTGCCATCGTCATTCTGTATGTTCATTGCGAATATATACGTCTAGCAATGTCGATCGGCGCGCGTCGCCGTCAGCTTCTGCGTTTGATCGGGTGTAAGACGACATTTCGAGCTCTTAGAATACGCCACGCCTTCACGATTCGAGCCCCGAACCCCACGTCTTACCTCGAATGGGTAGTGACCGGATAAACCTCGAGTCTTAGCGGATACACACGTCATAACTTAGTGGAGTGGGATTATCAAGGTTTAGGAGCTGCCGGAACATAGCTGATATGATAGCCGAGAAGTTCCTACTGACATAGTATCTTGATATCATGGTGAAATGCGGCCCTAGGGTCTATTGAAGCCCAAAGATCCAGAAAAATAATGTAAGACATTTCAGCAAGATAATCAGAGCGACACGCACCTACAAGCCGAAGCACAAACTTTTTTATGATCAACTTCTGTTCAATAGATCCTCACCGCTCAGCCCTTCAACGATTTTCCGCTGCTCACACTTTCTCGCATGGCTAGAAAAACTTCTAAGACAGAGGCTCAGGCTGTCCCCACATGAAGGACTTCCTTATTGATTATACTTTCTCAAGGCATGATGTATCGAGGTATGATGTGTTGAGTGTTGAGGAAACGGAGTGGACACGATTTATGTAAGCGTTAGGGTTGGGGTTGGGTTGGGTTGGGTTCAGTCGAGTCGCTATTTTCGCTATTCCAGCCAAGAGACGTTCGCCCTTGCCTCCGCTCGTCTGCCTCACCTAGCTTCAGGCTTTTGGACTTATAAGAACATTAATGGCGTCCATCGTGTACGTAACTATGGACTACGGGGGTGGGGAACCCATATAGCCTGCATGCAAGGCCGCAGGTACCCTCGCGCGGTCGCTCAGGCGCTCAGGATTGATGGATGCCCACACGCGTCGCGGCCAGCTTGTCTGCAGCCGTCTGCGTGCACACTAGCACGAAGCGTATAATACTAGACATTAGAGTCTGAACCGCTTCTATCCGGCTTTTGCACGATGCTTGCAGCATCGGACAGGCGATGTGCGTTCCGTATACGTACCTCGCCGCCGCCACCCTTCTCGGAGCTCGCCACTGTTCCCGGCACACCTCACGGAGTGCCAATCGTCACTGCGCGCAGCGCCCATATTCACGTCTTAACGTCCTATTTTCGAGTTGGCCCAGAGGTCCACTGTGCACAAAGGGCGATGGAAGCAGATATATTCCATAATGCACAACCGGATAATGCGCAAAGGTCCAGCGTCGCAACATGCGTTAGTCACTTATGTTCGTAGATCCGACGCTTTGCGCCGCCTTGTGTGCTTATCCTGCGAATGAAAAATTCCCACGTCGCTACAGTATGCCCATCTGGTGAGCGGATGATATATGCTTCCGACTGACGTAAAGTGTGTGTGTGCATTTATTTGGGCAGAGAAGTATAACTTACACGTGGATGAGCGCTCGGACCTCCGCTTCTCAGGCACGACACAATACTGACTCAATTAGTCTCAGCTGACAGCATCGTCGGTGGTTGATTGCGCCCACCACACATCACAGGGTTGTCTTGAATTGCTGCTGTACGCCATATTTGTGAAGATAAATCGGATCAAACCATGACGGTTGGCAAATAATAAAACTTTATTTTTCAAACTAACAGGGTTTTTATCGGAAAAATGCTGCCAGTATGTAGAGTAATATCACAGAAGCGAGACGTAAGGAGAGTTTGTCGACTCCCCACAAATCCCTACAAATCCCAATACTACAGTAGTACAGTATTTCTGATGAAGAGACAGTCCAGTCCATGGACTAGCTTTGCAATTTGGGGGTACCAACGAGCCAGGCACATCTGCCACCCGACACGGAACATTGGTCACGGTCAAGTGTATACGTTAATGCAATTTAGTTGTGTTGCCCTTTCCCGGCCATGACCGGATGACCCTTCCCTTTCTCCCCTTCCACCATGACCGAGTTTATCTCTCCAGGCGACCCTCTTCCCCACATCCCAGATGACCTCACCCTCGTCCAGTTCATCCTCGACTCCACTCATCGATACAAGCCCATTTCTCCTCAGGGTGCGACCTGGCTAATCGAGGATTCCACAGGACGTAAGATTGGTCTTGAAGAGGTCACTATACTTCCAGTTGTATGCCCTTCTGTCCTAACTTGAACGTCTGTTGAAAAGATTCAATCCCGTGTTTTTGGCTTGGCAAACGCGTTGAATCTGAAATGCAGGATCAGTATGTTCTCTACTTTTGGAAATACTGATTTTCTTCCGACTTACAAATCAATCCAGGTGAGAATGACGTTGGTATGTGGAGGCAAATAATCAATCCCATCAACTCGTCCTGTCCCAAAAACTGACCATCCGGCACATAGTATGCATATTCAGCCAGAACCACATTGGTGCGTCTCCTATTCTTAAACTCCTCTTCCTTTTTAACGCAGTACGCTGCAGATTATCCGACGGTTATCTGGGCCGTTCATAGGCTAGGAGCCATTTTGACGTGCGTGGCGTGCCTTTTCATCGCGTCGTGGCTTGACGAAGCTTCACATTCAGCGGCGCAAACCCATCTTATACCCCCGAAGAACTTGCCTATCAACTTTCCGTGACCAAGGCTACCGCTCTTTTCGTTCACCCAGATGCACTGGAATGTGCCCTCGTGGCGGCACAACAAGTAGGCATCCCGTTCGACCGAATTATTCCACTTGATACCCTTCGCGGACCACGGTCAAGTGCTGTTGCTCCCGACGTGCATCAACTAATAGCTTATGGACTCGCCCACCCACCGAGTTTTGTGGAAAGACGTCTGAGACCTGGTGAAGGGAGGACAAAAGTCGCATTCCTGAGTTTCTCCAGTGGCACAACAGGGAAGCCAAAGGTAGGCACAATTTATTCTGTAACAAGCATTCGACTGATATATTATCACGACCAGGCGGTCGAGATTCCTCATTATGCTCCAATCGCAAATATTATCCAGATGGCCACCTGGTGGAGGGTCAACGACGATGGTATCCCATGGGAGAAGAGAAGGGTCCGACAAGGAGATACTGCACTGGCTGGTGCGCCCACATTGTTACCTTAAAGAGTGATACAACTGATGTATCTATCTCATGGCAGTGCTGCCCTTTTATCGTGAGTAACAAATCGGTCGGGAATGTTAGACGCACTAACAGTGGGGGCTAGACATTTACGGACTTGTCGTTAATGTAAGGTATACCTCATCATAACTGAAGCCATTTGCTGATCCGGGGTATAAAGCTACATTTTTTCTTGTTTTGTGGGGTACGTACTATTAGACTATGACATTTTCCTTTCGTTCACACATTTCGTAGATGAGCATCGTTGTTGTTCCCAAATTTGAGTTTGTCAAGTTCTTGGAGAGCGTCAAGAGACACAAAGCAACACATATTTTGTAGGTATTCCTCCTTCTCCAGTAGCTGTGTCTTACAAGTATCCTCAATGTAGAGCGGTTCCTCCCATGGTTGTGTTGCTCTGCAAGGTTCGATAACCTCACATCTTCTCTAGTTACGACCGTTGGCTAACCTCCTGTCCAGCACCCAGCGACAAATAAATATGACTTCAGTCACGTTCGCATGTTATTCTGCGGTGCTGCTCCGCTTTCTGCCGCGTTGACCGAGAAGATCGTTAAATTGTTACCCAATGCCGACATTGGACAGGGTTACGGTCCGTCTTCCAGGCTCAGGTTTGTATGCCGCATCTTTGAGGCTGAGTGGAAATTATTCCACAGGAATGACAGAGACTTCCACGTCTGTTGCTATGGTTCCTCTGTCCCAGAGGATCGGTACGCTAGGCTGTGCTGGTCAACTGATCTCAGGTGTGCGAGCACGCGTCGTCAAGGCGGACGGCACGCTTGCGAAGGCTGGCGAGTCGGGGGAACTTATCGTCAAGACTCCCTCCTTAGCCTTATGCTACATGAATAATGAGAAGGCGTAAGTGGCCAGTTCTCTATACTTTTCATCATGATCACTCAATTATTTAATACAGAACCGCGGAAACGTTTATTGGTGATGGGTTCGTTCGTTCTACTGGATGGAGAAAGCTGTGCGCTGAAAAGAAAATGCCTTACCAGATGGATTCGCACGGGAGATGAAGTCATCATAGACAGGAATAATGATCTGTTCATTGTCGATAGACTCAAGGTAGAGAGGCCCCCCTTCATCTCTTGTTTTGTTGTCACGCTGAGTTGTTTCATGGTATATTTGTGTAGGAAATTATGAAGGTCCGTGGGTTTCAAGTCGCCCCTGCTGAACTTGAAGGCCATCTGCTGCAACACGCCGATGTCGCGGACACCTGTGTGGTTGGCGTCCCCGACGAATATGCCGGAGAGATTCCCTTTGCATTTGTTGTCCTTTCGGCGGATGCCGCCAAGAGGGCGCTACAAAGTCGAGCGGAGGCGGAAAAGATCAAAGCCGCGATTTCAAAGGTACGCCCTGATTTCATCTCTGTTTGCTTAATGTGTACGAAACGATGCGATTGAGGGCTTGTTCTTTGTTTTCTTTGGTTAATTAGCATGTCGCGGATCACAAGGCTCCATATAAGAGACTGGCTGGCGGGATCGAGTTTATTGATGTGATCCCAAAGAACCCAAGTGGTAAGCTGTTGCGACGGACCCTTCGTGACAAGGCCGTGAGCGCGAGAACGCAGTCCCAGCCTCTCAGTAAGGCACGGTTGTAATGAGGTGCTTGCTCGCACCACGCACTCCCTATTTCACAATGAATGCTATGTTTTTTTTAAAAACAGCAGCTTATATTACCTTGCTGATATCATTCTTTTTGGCTTATTCCCTACTCTTGAATATAACGGATGCACATGTCTCCGGATTTTGTGATGTTTTGGACAGCGAGGTGTGAATCATGTTGATCACGTACTGTAACATGTTGCCGAGTGCCGAGATGGAAGTCCGGCGGTTCGGTGATCAAAGCGGAGATGGGCAGATCGGAGATTGTAATTTTTTTTGAGTTCATGTGGTCTTTGGCAGATTGGCGCCTGTTTACGCCACCCCTCGCACTCTTGCCTAAATTATCCATGACGACGTGCCCCTCATTTTTTCTCGGCCAATTGCCGCCCTGCAATTACCGGTCCGCAAGTGCACACCAGGGAGCTGGGAAAAGGAAGACATTCTGATGCCGGAGATTTGGTAAATGCCAGTACTAGTGATGGGGGCAGTTGGGCAGCTATAGCAATTTTCGTCCCGATCTATTACCTTTTCTTTCACAACTACTACAGCTGGTCGAAAAACCGGATACCCCGACCCGATCATCGGACGGCGGTGTAAGGCATATTCATGTTGGTTCAATGATGCTACACACTGTAAATCGCGGATGAACTACAATTTGGGTATTCTGAGTCTATAGAATATAAATACACAAGGATATCGAATACAACACAAGGATATCAAATCACAAGGTCAACAAAATAGCGCGACCGGTGTTTCAGGAGCCAAAGAGTACAGTAAGAGCGAAGAAACATAGTACGGACAACCAACATAGAAGGTCGCGGTGATAGGACAGAACATAGAAAAGAAAAGGGTATTCATCTGTCATCGACCTCCGATGACCTAACCTGTTCCGCGTCTCCGTCTCCAGGAAGAGATGGTAATAGGGTGATTGGTGAGCCGTCGGCCAGAAATGAACTGCCCAATGCCTTCCTGGACAGATTCCAATGACTGGAACCCCTCCAAGAAAAAGCTCTGCAGGGTGGGCAACACTTCTTCCATTCGACCCGCAGTGCACTCTTGCAGAGCGGGCCCAATACGTGGCCCAAATTCCTTGGATAGGTAGAGATTTTTTACAGCAGTGAACAGAAATAGAAATCTCATCCATTCGTCGTTCTCGATATCATCTTTCCAATCGAGTTTTGATCTTGAGTGCAAATTTTCAGAGATGTAAAGGCTCTCCGTCACGGAAAGCACTGGTGAAAACGAGGTGCAGATCTGTTCCAGGGCCGAGAACTGCCAATCCGGCTCGCTGGATGAGATATTCACTTGGACCTTTCCCGAGTTGGATGCTTGAGATTGAAGTTTCAACCTAGCATGGCTACTATCAAAGGTCACATGTGCTTCACTGGGTGATTTGAATGCTGGTGTGCGACCGATGAATTCGATGAGTTCTGGGGTCTCAAAGTCAATATTATTGAAGAACGTTATCCACAACCAGTAGAGCCGAGGGCCATCGATCCGGGCCAGAAGGTTCTCCAAGTACTCGTTTGCACCTTGGAACGTAAAAGACATGAGTGTGGGGAGGACGGAGCGAGTTGGCAAAGGTGAAGTGTGACGTCCACTCTCCTGATCAGGGCGAGATAGAGGGGATTTGAAACCAAGGGTGAGTCTTTCGAGGCTGGTCATCACGGAGATGCAATTGACCATCTCCTCGGGTGAAATGTACGCGGAATGAGGGATATCCCAAAAGTGAAGTTCGACGAGTTGGGTGGCAGATAAAAGTAGTTTTGGCAACCCAGGACATGGAATGCGGATGAAGGTGAGGTGTCGCAGACGTGGGGCTGATCCACCCAAGAAGGAATCGGGAACGACTGGCACTGTTTCACTCGGCGAACGCAGTGGACATTCGCCGAGTGAACCGAGTGTCAGAGCAGTCAGCTCTGGGAATGGCACTTGCATCGCTGCCCAAACCTTTTCAATTTGCGGAGTTGTAAGAGAGGAGCGGATGAGGTGAATTTGACAAAGACGTTTGCTGTGCTCGAGTACGGGAGTGAGGTTGTCCACTGGCGTGTCGATGATATCATCGTTCATAATGAGGAGAGGAAAGGCCGGCCAGACATCCAGAGTCTTCCTCGTAACTGTTCCGAGCGTACAACAAAGTCGCAGGTTTAGGCGACGTGATGATCCCAGAACGAGATGTCTCCACCGTCGACACACATGGACCAGCGGTTGCCACCACTCTACCGTTTTTTTCGTAACTTCGTTTCTGCGTACAACAGCTAATCGATTTCCAAAGCTAGGAAAGTATTGATCTCCGACCACGCAAAAATCAAGTATTTCCAGGACGACGTCATCAGGGAGCACTTGAATTGTTTTTGACTGGCCTACATGGCATCGAATCAGCCAGGAGTCATTGGGAGATGGTGCACAGCAAGAGACACACGTGGATTGTGGTGATATACACGGTTATCTGCCATGAGCAAGCCTCCAAAGTCCAAATCTATTGGGATTAATGGCCTAGAGAGGCTAAGAAAATTGGATGATGGAGAGGCGAGAAGGAAGACTTGTTAACGGGGACAGCTGAGAGGTCGTTGATGGGGGATGGGGGATGAGGCGTTGGTGTCCTTGGGAAGCTGGTCGTTGTCTCATGATAACGTAGGGCCACAGGCACCTCTTCGTCATCGTTTTCCCGCCTTACACTGCTTAGCGGACTTTCTCGCGCTGCATCCCATGCGCTCCGCTGCACTGCTTCGCCTCATGGGCTCCACCTCGTGTATTCCTGCTTAATTTTTGGATCCCCGTGGGCCTCGTGTTCGCATCTCGTGTTATCTGGCTTATCTGATTCGCTTACGCCCGCCTCATTCCCCTTGGAGGTCGGGTGGAGGTAGCAGCTTTGTCACGGTAAGCTTTGTACTCTTACCTCTACGCGCTGAGTCATAGTGTCAGGCGGGAACGGGCCCACTCCCTTTCTATCCAACTATCTGTTTCAAATACATGAGTCCCTTTCACTATTTTCTCTACTTTTACTAACGCTTTACTTTCGCCTTTCATACCTCGTATGATCACCCATCCCGTGTCATCAAACGCGAGTAGCCCAAAGGCTCTCTAACCCTCGCCTAGTGATTCAACACTATACCCTACTCATAGCACCAGGGTGTCTTCTGTGTTTAAACAGTCTCGTCGTCTCCGAATCGAGTTCAATTGACACAGTGTTGTGTTCTCCTTTTCCGACTTGTGTGCAGTCGCCTCCAACCCATCTCCCACTTCGTCTTCTTTACTCATCGCCTTACTCGTCGCCGTGCACGTCTCGCTCGGCATCTTCACCACACGTTCGTCGCGCTGCTGCTCATTCCCTTGTAACTCCATCCATTCTAGCGCACCTCCTGAGCCTCCTCAGGCAGGGAGATTGTCGAGTGGCCGTTCTTCAGGGGGTCAGTTTTGCCCTGACGGTCCTGCAAGAGTCGTGAATCCTATTCCTGTGATGAGGCCAGTTAGGGACTACATTGTGTCCTAATAACTGCATTTGACGTAGTTTGAGTGGTTGACAGTCCCCGGTTAAAGCACTGTCTTACCGGTTCACTACGCCAGATGGAGCGCGACCTAGTCTAGGGTAAGTGCATAGATGTACGTCGTGCAGCATCGAGGCTGTCTCATCCCACCCATGCTGATTACCTCTTTCCCAGGGTTCATTCCCAGCGACACCTCCACTGCGCCCTCTTTCTTGGCAATACAAGTGATTCCAAGGTCGATTTAGGACACTCTCACAATCGCATTCCATGCTCACCCGTCAATGATCATTTGTCCTCTCCTTTGCGTATTTTACAAAATACCTTCGCTTCAGTTCGCAGGTACAAGACAGTGTTCAAGATGTTCCGGGCCCAATGTGGCCGCGTGCTCTTTGTGCTGGCTGGGTAGAACTCCGTGAGTTCAATGTGAGCGACCATTAACTTACTATGTTTCCTTTCTCCCCCTCCCGCAGCGTCCTCCCGATCATCACAGTACCTATGAAAAACATCTTATCTCGATCATAACGCATGCGCCTGTTTGCCGCAGGACCGGTCCGTCCACAGTATCTCCCAAGTGCGACAAAGGCCTCCTCCGCTGCCTATATCATTATCTTAGATTCTACTTTTCTTGCTCATGCACATGGAAAGTTGATGGGGTAGGTAGAATTCTACAAGTACGAAATACAGTCGCGAATACCTCCGCGGGTGCGTTTGTCTACTTGAACCCAAGGCGATGCTCACGCTTTTACATTATCCGATGACGTGACCCGTGGGTGAATTTGCCATGGTTCCTTTTCGGCATGCGTGCCTCTGAGCGGGAAATCGAGGGAAACCCTTTTGAGGCTGGGTGAAACGTACCGAAGGTGGGGTCAGAATGATGTACAGTAAGTACCTTACTTACCCTCCTTCTCGCTACGGTCACCCTGTGTCAAGTAGCTCCACCACTTCTCGCCCCGGACGCTCCTCAGCAATCACATGCGTGGCTCCAATCAAGACTCGGTCGTCGAGACACTTCTGCGTAATTCCCCACCAGCAGAAAGCATTCCAGGAGCGACGAGCAGGATATAAGGCCACAACGGCCTCAGAAGCCAGACTGGAGACCTTTTCCTACACACACACCTTCCCTCGTGCTCAGCCATATGATTTCCCCCTGCTGCCTGTTTAGTAGTTTCAGTAGCTTACATCCTTACGTATATCAGCGGGTCGTATTGTACATCTGCTCTTGCGTGCCTTTGAGTGTCGATCGTCATATCATGCAGTCTTCCAAATGAGTGACAAGTGACAATGAATCTGAATAGGTCATGTGAAACGAAGCATATGTATACATCACAGAAAGGAGTCATGTCAAGATGAACGAGGCGAACGAGGGCCAAAGAGACCAGGTTGTACTATTTGCATATGTTAGGTTATCTTTGATAAAATATTTATTGTATTTACCATGATCAAGAGGGGCCAGGAGTCTGCCATTGTCCCAGAAAAATGGACGAGGCGAACGAGGGCCAAAACGACCATGTGGTGGTTGAGGCACTTCTGGTGCCGGATAAATAGTAGGTTCTCTTTGCGGCGGTGAGTACTCAACACTAGGTTGCGCTATTTGCATATGTCAGGTCATCTTTCACATGTAATATTAATTGTATTTACCTTGCCAAGTTGCCCACGAACCAGCAGTCTGTGCACGATCAAGAGGTGGTGCCGCTGGAGGTATTGTTTCAACGACAGATCCAGCTGGCCGACCTCCAGACCTCTTGCGTGGGCGCCTGGATCCACCTCGTTGGTGAACAGAACGCCATGCACCACTCAGTGGTCGTGTGTACTCAACATCAGGTTGCACTATTCGCGCGTGTTAGGTCATCTTTCACAGGTAATATTAATTGTATTTACCTTGCCAAGTTGCCCACGAACCAGCAGTCTGTGCACGATCAAGAGGTGGTGCCGCTGGAGGTATTGTTTCAACGACAGATCCAGCTGGCCGACCTCCAGACCTCTTGCGTGGGCGCCTGAATCCACCTCGTTGGTGAACAGAACGCCATGCACCACTCAGTGGTCGTGTGTACTCAACATCAGGTTGTACTATTCGCGCGTGTTAGGTCATCTTTCACAGGTAATATTAATTGTATTTACCTTGCCAGGATTCCCACGGCTCAGTAGCCTGTGCATGATCAAGGGCCAGGGGGCTGCCATCGTTAGAATAAAGCGGACGAGGGCCAAAAAGACCATGTGGTTGTTGTGACACTTCCGGTGCTGGATAAATAGTAGGTTCACTTGGCGCCGGTGTGTGCTCAACACCAGGTTGCACTATTGCATGTTAGGTCATCTTTGACAAGTAGTATCAATATATTTACCTTGCCAGGTTGCCAACGAGTCTTCCCACGAGCCAGTAGTCTGTGCACGATCAGGAGGGGCCAGGGGGCTGCCGTTGTCAGAACGAGGCGAACGAGGGCCAAAAAGACCATGTGGTTGTTGTGACACTTCCGGTGCTGGATAAATAGTAGGTTCACTTGGCGGCGGTGTGTACTCAACACCAGATTGCACTATTGCATGTTAGGTCATCTTTGACAAGTAGTATCAATATATTTACCTTGCCAAGCTGCCCACGGGTCTGCCCACGAGTCAGCAGTCTGTGCACGATCAGGAGGGGCCAGGGGGCTGCCGTTGTCAGAACGAGGCGAACGAGGGCCAAAAAGGCCATGTGGTGATTGTGACACTTCCGGTGCTGAATAAATGATAGTAGGTTCACTTGGCGGCGGTGTGTAATCAACACCAGGTTGCACTATTTGCATGTTAGGTCATCTTTGACAAGTAGTATCAATAATTTTACCTTGCCAGGATGCCCACGAGTCAGTAGTCTGTGCACGATCAGGAGGGGCCAGGGAGCAGCCGTCGTCAGAACGAGGCGAATGAGGGCCAAAAAGACCACGTGGTGATTGTGACACTCCGGGTGCTGGATCACTTGACGACAGTATGTAGTACTCATCATCATCAGGTTGCGCTATTTGCATGTGTTAGGTCATCTTTGACAAGTAGCATCAATGTATTTACCTTGCCAGGTTGCCCACGAGTCTGCCCACGAGTCAGTAGTCTGTGCACGATAAGGAGGGGCCAGGGGGATGCCATTGTCAGAACGAGGCGAACGAGGGCCAAAAAGACCATGTGGTTGTTGTGACACTTCCGGTGCTGGATAAATAGTAGGTTCACGTGGCGGTGGCGTGTACTCAACACCAGGTAGCACTATTTGTATGTGTTAGGTCATCTTTGACAAGTAACATCAATGTTTTACCTTGCCAGGTTTCCCATGAGTCAGTAGTCTGTGCACTATGAAGAGGGGCCAGGGGGCTGCCGTCGTCAAAACGTGGTGAACGAGGGCCAAAAAGACCGCGTGGTGGGTGTGGCACATCGGGTACTAGATGGATAGTAGGTTCAATAGTCGGTGTGCCAATGTCCCAGGAAAAAACGGCGATAGGATGGTCGGTAAGCTGTCGTGCAGAAATGAACTGTGTCATGCCTTCTTGGACAGGTTCCAATGGCTGGAACCCCTCCAAGAAAAGATTCTGCAGGGTGGGCAACACTTCTATTATTTGGTCCCCGGTGAGCTCTTGCAAAACGGGCGCAATACGTGATGCAAATTGCTTGGATAAGTGGAGATTCTTCACAACAGTGAATAGAAGTAAAAGTTGCAACCATTCGGTGCTCTCTATATCATCTCCCCAATTGACTTCAAAATGTGACTCGTGAATGTGAAGGCCCTCCGTCACGGAAAGGAGAGGCAAGAAAGAGGTACAGATCTGTGCCAGAGCCGAGAGCTGCCAATTTGGTACTCTGCATAAGATAGTTACTTGGAGATATTCGACGTTAGATGCCTGTGGTTGAAGTTTGACCCAAGCAGTGAGACTATCGAAAATCATATGTGCTTCACTGAGCGCCTTGAAGGTTGGTGAGCGACTACCAGTGGTAAATTTAACGAGTTCTGGTGTGTCGAAGTCGGTATCGTTGAAGAATGTTGCCGAGAACTGGTAGAGTTGAGGGGCATTTATCCAGGCCAGAAGGTCCTCCAAGTATTCGTTGACGCCTTTGAATGAAAAGGCCATGAGCGTGGGGAGGACGGCGCGAGTTGGAGGTCGTGGAGCGTAGCGTCCGCTCTCTTGATCAGGAGAAGATTGAGGGGATTCGAATCCAAGGGAAAGTCTTTTGAGGTTTGTCGACACGGAGAGGCAAGTGACCATCTTCTCGGGTGACATGTACGCGGAATGAGGAATATCCCAAAGGTGAAGTTCGACGAGGTTAGTGGCAGATAAAAGTAGTTTCGGCAATCCCGGAAATGGAATGCCATGGAAAGTAAGGAGTCGCAGATGTGGGGCTGATCCACCCAAGAAAGTATCGGGAAGGACTGCTGTTTCACCCGGTACAGGCCGTGATATGAGTCTCAGAGCTGTCAGCTCCGGGAATGGCATTTGCATCGCTGCCCAGACTTTTTCAATTTGCGAAGTTGCAAAGAAGGTGTCAATGAGGTTGATTTGACGGATACGATTGCTGTGCTCGAGTACAGAAGTGAGGTCATCTACTGTCGTGCCAAAGATACTTTCGTCCATAATGAGGAGAGGTAAGGCCGGCCAGACATCCAGGGTCTTCCTCGTATCTGTTCCGAGCATACAACAAAGGTGCAGATTAAGGCGACGGGGTGATCCAAAAATAAGGCCCCTCCACCGTCGACACACTTGGACCAGCGGTTGCCACCACTCTACCGCTCCTATCGTGACTTTAATTCTGTGTAGAATGCCAAATTGATCTCCAGAGCTATGAAGATCTTGATCTCCAACCACGCAGAAATCAAATATTGCCAGGAGGACGTCATCAGGGAGCACTTCAATTGTCGTCACCTGGCCTACATCGCATCGAATCAGCCACGGGTCATTGGGAGATGATGCACAGCAAGAGACGTACGTGGATCGTAATGATATGCATGATCATCTGCCATGAGCGGGCCTCCGAAGTCCAAATCCATTGGGCTCAGTGATCCAGAGAGGCTAAGACATGATGGAGAGGCGAGGATGGTGCTGGAGGGGACGGTTTCGAGCGGGTCTAAATCATGACACTTTGCTATAAGTGATCAGCGCAGCAAATGGATTCCCTTGACATACAACTGAGAGATTGCTGATAGGGATTCGGCATTTGGGAAGATTGGTTGCCTTGAGCCGTAAATGAGGTGCTGTGCCGAAGGAGGGACGACGCCAGGGTCGAGCGCTTTCATTGAGTTGGGTCCGAGTCATAGCAGTAGCAGACCAGGGAGCGCTAGCGTCTAATCACTGATGATCACTTACTTGTCTTACTACCACCACGCGCTGCTTATTCTTTTTCTAACCCACCCACCACTCCCTAATATGATCTCGGTCAAAGCACCAAAAATTACTATTCAATCATGTTTACCGCGCCTTCCCTTGGTAGCCACCCGACGCGGCTGAGTACGTCACATTGCATGGAGCTCGGCCTGCAGCGTTGAGGCCCCCTTGCTTTACAGGGCCAATTTACAGCCTTCGTCCATCTTCGCTTCACCCTCTCAATTTGTACCAAAACTCCGGGGCTGTGCTCGAATACAAGTGACACCGGGTTCGATTAGGACATCCTCACAATGCCACACGATCACCGTCCGTCAACGACCTATCCTCTTATGTTTTTAAGTACAGTAATCCCTCCAGGCCCGATGCCGCGTGCGCTTTTGTGTTGGGTGGAACTCGGCGACTACAAGGTGAGCGAGCACTGTTATGTTCCCCCCTCTCCCCCTCCCCGTGCTACTCCAACATCCTCTCTATCGTCATAGTGCCGATGCAAAGTGTCTTATCATGATCATAACACACGCTCACGCTCGCACTGGCAGGACCTGATGCATCCATAGCATTTATAATCTTCCGAGCGTGATATCCTCCACGGGCGCATCTGTCTACTCGATCCCAAGGCGATACAATACTCACCCCTTCACACCATCCGACGGGCGATGTGGGTAATTTACCGTGTTACCATGGTTCCTCTTCGATTTGCGTGCCCTTACGCTATCTTCTCCTTTTTCTCCTTTCTCTCGCCACTCTCGCCACTCTAATCCTGCCGACTTTGAGGTAAGGTCGTCGCTGAGGGTCGTTGTCTTTCATTATCAATATTATCAGGAATTCCATCACGCAATAGCCGTGATGGATGGCTAGCGGCTACCCCTGGCTTTTTTTTTTGTGAAGGTATCGACGATGCTCGATCCCAACCGACTAACCCGACCAGAGAAAGAAATAGATTACATGGTGAATCATCCAGCAATTGAAATTTGACATGGAAGCGGCACCGATCTATGCTGAGTGCTCTCGGGGCGCGGCGGAGAAAGTAGAAAAAGTAAGCTGAAACGATCATTCTCGTCGCGTAACGTACTGTATATAAGCTTTGTATTCCTCTAATGAGTTCGGAAAAAGAAAACTGCTACGACAGACAGTGACTTGACTCTGTCCAAAATGGATTAAGGGGTGTATGTTGGCGGACGTATCTGAGTACCCAGGTCCGACACAAGACTGGTGACGCGCTTCCATGAAGATGCGATCATGCGTTTGTCACAGTGGGTGCCACAGGGGGTGGGGTTTGGGCGACAGTTATCGCCCGTGCTGTGATGCTGCCGATCCATTCATCAAGGTAGGTGGATACAGAAGCAGTGAGGATGATGTGTGCATATAGAAGGCGTTTCGGCGCAAGAGCATGCTCATTGGGATCAAAACCACTCCGGGATACCTGATTGTTACTGGAAGGCTTGGAGGTCAACGGGATGTGACATCCAGGCGGAAACGGCTGTCCCTGCGCGGCGCACATGGTGTTGGAGGTTGACTTGAGTAATCATGATCAAGGTAGGGACAAGTCAGTTGGGCCAGGTGTGAGGGTGGCGAAGGAGAGTGGAGAGGTAAAAGGGTGAAACTGAAGATGAACTCGAGCCAAAGCCAGAGGAAACGATTGCGCAACAAGGAGACGACACGAAAAAGTGACCGGAGAGCTGTCGCGCGGCAGCGAACTTCCCAACGCCCTCGGGACATGTCGACAGTATTTTTTTTCTTTTGGAAAGCGCTATATTCAGTTGTCTCTGACCTAACTACTAAATATGTGCTAAATAGCGAGTGAAATAATATCAGCCCTATTTAGCGCGCTATAGCCAGGTCGGATGGACCGACCCGGAGGAGGGAAATGGCATTTATGCACACCCCTGCGAAGGGGTAGTGTGGGACTCAGACGGGCCCTCAGGGCCTGGGTATCCTGTCTCCTACCCACTAAAAACATGGTGGTAACGGTTCAAGGAGCCCCCGGGAGTCGACAGTAGCCTAGTTGGTGACTCACGCGGTCACGTGAGAATCGATCTGTGAGGTTGGCTGCGATTCACCTACGAAAAACAACCTGATCTACGTGTCTCTTGTTGGAGCGAGCGCGGATCGGAGCACGGAACGGGCAGCTCGGAGCACCCGTGCAGTGTGATGCGTCTGGACACAAGTAGTACCATATAGATTAGTACCGTTCTCTATGTCAATACCTTGGCAGCTCTATATGCACCACATATCCAGTAGCTGTACCTACATTCCTTAGTTCCTACCATAATACTGGGCCAATAGGGCCCGTGTCGTATATAAACAGCACAGAAATAGTCAATGCTCCCTCAGTTATCGTGCTGTATGCATGGATACTGAGGTGAGCTCTCCATACCCACTTACCTACCAATCATGTATACTTACCTAGCCTAGATTAGATCGTCTATACAGGTGAATACATACAGTTATCATGCCGTACGCGCAGATACTGAGATTAGATCGTCTATACAGACAATCATGCGCGCGTCCGCTTTAGCTCACCCTTATCAGCTTATATCGCTTGCATCAGGTTATGGGCCCTGCCTGAACTGCTAGCCAAATAATCGAAGCCTAGAACTCACCAGAAAATCCTCCATGTCCACTCCTGTTATCAAACAACTCCCTGCCAACATCCCTCGGCTCGACCAGAACGGCGCCAACTGGGCCATCTTCAAGACACGCTTCCAGGAAGCAATGAAGGTCACCCACCGATGGGGCTACTTCACAGGCACCAGGACACATCCCCAGCCCAAGGTTGCTGGCAAATCAACAGAGGGCGAGATTGAGGCTGCAGAGAAATGGGAACATGAAGATGCTGTAGCCAGCTATCTCCTGTCCCAGCGTCTCCCTGACATCACTGTCATGCGCCTCACCAGCTGTTTAACTGCTCACGACCGATGGGAGATGGTCACCAAGGAATACCAGGCAAAGAGTGCCTACACACAGGCTGATCTTCACCAGTCATTCTTGGAGATGTGCTGTGCACAAGGAGGAGATGTTCGGGAATTCCTAGGCAACCTATGCTATAAGTGAGAGGAGTTAGCAGCATCAGGGGTCGATATCACCGACAAGGAGTATGAACGTACCATTCTCTGTGGCATCCCCAGTGAGCTTGCAACATTTGCGTCACACAGCTTGTCCTCGGCACACCTTGTCCATGGTGCCACATCAGTCAACACCGATGCCCTCATCAACCACATATGTGAGGAAGTGGAGCGATTGAAGATTCGGCATGGATGCAGACAGAACAGCCAGGGAGGAAAGAAGGAGGCCACTGACGAGGCCTTATCTGTCACCAATTCCAAAAGTGACAAGAAGAAACGCCACAAGGGCAAGTGCCGCAACTGTGGCAAAATGGGACATTGGGCAAGGGAATGCCGCTCCCTGAAGAAGGACAAGGACAAGGATGAGAGCGCTGGCATGCAGGCCACGCAGACGTCAAGCTCCAAGCCGGAGAACAAGCCAGTTGGATCTGCCAATGTGGTTGTCCATGACTTCGAGGGGGATGGGTTCTGGATGGTCGAAGAAGCACCTGTTGACTTTGCACCACTTGCCATTGCTGAGCCGGACCCACTGCTGGGTGCACCTGATGATTTCGAGGTCGCACCGCACCAGGAGGGGGAGGAAACCATGCCAGAAGGTGAATTTGCTGGGGCTGTCATCATGCAAGTCGATGAAAATGATGACAATCGCATCTGCATCAAGTTGTATGACTCCGGAGCGACACGTCATATTAGCCCCTATAGAAGTGACTTCATATCCTATGCACCCCTCACACCACCGGTTTTCCTAAACACAGCGAATCAGCAACAGTTCCCAGCCATAGGACGTGGCACCCTGGCTATCCAGGTACCAAATGGAGACAGAGAAATGGAACTTACCCTCCACAGAGTGCTGCATGCACCAGGTGTCAGCTACACTCTGGTCTCCCTCGCCACACTGGATGAGGAGGGCTACCATGCCCATATCGGCACTGGCCACCTCAAATTGACTTCTCCACAGGGGGAGAGAGTCAGAAGCATCGCTTGGATGAGCAAGCGCCTGTACAAGGTTGTACACATGCTGGACTCCGCAAACGCTGTTGAACCCATGTCAGCCATGGAGTTACATCGACGTCTTG
>QFEZ01000361.1:0-12064 GCA_003316425.1 Russula lepida | reverse complement strand
AGAGGCATAAAATGCAGTCCAAGTCCCCAAAACCCTTTACAATATTATTGAGCAGCCTCTATTACCCAGTAACGTTTGATTTTACCTTTAAAGGGCAAGTATAAGGGCTGTAATTAAGTCTCAATGCACTGTTCTCTTTGTTAGGCATTGTAAAGCTTATTAGACTGGGGCTATGCCTACAGGTATTGAACTTTAAATGACTAAAATGGGGTCATAGAGTTTGTATAATCCTTTTTCAGTCATTTACAGTCCAATGCTTGCATGCATAGGCCCAGTCTAATAAGCTTTACAATGCCTAACAAAGAGAACAGTGCATTGAGACCTAATTACAGCCCTTATACTTGCCCTTTAAAGGTAAAATCAAATGTCACTGGGTAATAGAGGCTGCTCAATAATATTGTAAAGGGTTTTGGGGACTTGGACTGCATTTTATCCCTCTCAGGAGACAATAAAATGTGCAGTATAAGGGATATTAACAGGGGTTAGCTTAAATAGATGACTACCAATCATGTTTGGGAGCTCAAAATGCTACTTAAAGCAAAGTCTATATAAGGTATAGGCATAAACAGCAGTGGTAGATACAATAGGACACATAGATTTGCCTGCATTAAGCAAAAAGAGAATAGTACCTTTTGAGCAAAAGAGGGGGATTGTGTGATAATAATGGTCAAAAATAAAAATATGTGTGCCTTGTTTCAAACTCAGACATAATGTCTGAAGGTGTACCTTTGATTGTATGACCAATTATAGCCAGCTATTGCCTGATCTCACTATGATTTTATGTTTTATGTCAAAAGCTTCAAAAGTGTTGCAATGATATCTCCATTTTGAAGAGGGCATATCTCCACAACCACTAATTCAAAATATATGAAATAGGGCTCATTTGAAAGCCAAGAAGGAGTACTTTACTTTGTTTCTGCAATGCTAAGTGGGATCTACATGCTGTGAAGCACCACACTACAGATAATCCAAAACTGCAAAACATTGCAATGCTTTTGGAGCTCACTGTAAGAAGGCAGCAGTGGGGAGGTTGACAATGTTGTTCCAAGCTGTCTTGGAAAGGGGCCTCCAGATATTCTGGGTGGCAGTCCTGACAATGTAATACTGGTGAGGGTGAGCCCCTTCTTCATGTTGGTGACAGAGGGGCGGTGCAAAGGGGTTCAGGCTGAGGGAATGAACTGGTTGAGGGTCTGTTTCCTGTGTTGTAGGACCAGGAGCTTGATGCTTTGGAGATGGGGGATGAGGAGTGTGAGAATTCAAAGGGGATGCAGTGGATACCCTGAAAGGGGGTTCAGGCATCAGAGAATGCACATGATAGGAAGGCGACAATAGGGCAGAGGTGGATGCCTCTTCTTGGGGTTGACTTGAAGCCAGTGTGAGTAATAGCAGCTCAGGGTATTGGAGTTCTGGAGTGGGTGGTGCCAATGTGGGTCAAGCACTGTTGGCAACGTCTGCTAGGATAGTAAGGGGAGAAAGGAGGAGAAGAGAGGTACTGTCTGGCTCTGGTAAACCTAGGTGGAGTATAGGGGCATGTTGGACTGGAGAGTCCCATAAGTCATCATCAATGACTGTGTGAGTTAAGCTGGCTGGGGATGCTGACTGATAATCGAAGGTTAAGTTGACCCAAGCATGTGTTGAGTTGGAGGGAGAGGGTGGTAAAGGGGAGCATAAGAGAGGATCTAAGGGCCATAGAGAAGGCCCCAAAGGGTCTGCATTTGCATTGTAAGGACAATTAGTATGGCTTGAAGGATCAAATATTAAAACCACACACCCCAAAGCTAAATTAGCCCCATGACATCATGGCCCATTCAAAATCCTCTTTTCCTCCCAGACCAACTCACACCTACAACTTCCCCTCACTTGGTGAATTCACCCTGTGTTCCACAACTCCCTTCTAACACCCTATCAAGAAACCAAGAAACATGGGACAAATTTCACCCATCCACTGCCAGAAGTTGTCAACAACAAAGACCAATATTATGAAGTTGAAAAAGTGGTAGATTTCAAGATCTCCAGGAATCAAAAAGGCATCTTGTACCTTATCAAATGGAAAGGATACCCAGCCTCAGAAAACTCCTGGGAACCCTCTTCTAGCATGTGACACACCCAACAAGCAGTACAGGATTTTTACCAATAGCAGCCTTTAAAATCATGTTCACAAGGCTCAAGGACTGTTGCAGGTGCAACCAGTCTTAAAGAGGGGATACTGTGACGAACTGGTTTGCCACCTTATAGAAATGACCACGTGACCCTGGGAACTATCACATGATCTGGGAGTATGACCCAAAGGTCATGTGATCCTGAGAAGAACCACATGATCTATCACATGACTCCAAAAGCCCTCTAATCATCATGTGACACCACATGACCCTCATGTGATTATGGGAAACTAAAATGTGACCACACACACTCCTTATTCATCACCTGACCTGGGCCAGTCTAAAACCCAGACTGGTCCTTACCTAGAAACACCTGGAATCCCCTGGAAGGGGTGCACAGACCATATGACGCAATACTAACATCATCAGTCTAGGCTCCCATTCTGAAACATTCCAAATGATGTCATTGTGCAGTAATGATGTCATATGCAGTCAATCATGCAATGCACAGTCAGAATGGTGTCATCTTGTAGAATTATGCTATTGGTCAGTTGCCATTATGTGTATTTGTCTTATCCAAACATGTACACATCTCTCTACTTGTATATAAGACCTGCAGAGTAAAGGGGCAGTCCTCAGACTGTCCACTTCATGACTTCTTCATTCTAGCAGACTTTACTGTCAGACCCTTCCCTTGGATTCCCCTTGTCACCTTCTCTGCCAGTGTAGGGCTCTTCTTTTTCAGCTTGGCCATCACCCAGGTTTCCACTTTGTGGGAATTTCTACTTGTTACACTTACTGTGTGGCATATAAGTTTCTGTACAGTGGTCTTAGCTTTCCTCCATGCCCTATACCACAGCCTCTAGTTCTGCTTAGCCTTTTGTTCATCTTGAAAGAACCTTGGTAGTAGGTTCTTCACATCATGGGTGTGAGCTTGGCAAGTCCACTTGCAAACCCTTTCCTGGCTCTACCAAATCTACAAGTAGAATCCTGGAGATAGTCCATAGTGACTTGGCTGGTCCAATGCAGACCAAATCCATTCAAGGATCTAGCTATATAGCTACCTTTGTCAATGATCACTCCCACCATGCAGTGATATACTTCTTAATTGCATGCACTGCATTCCAACAGAGATGACAAATATATGGCAGCCAATATTAAGGACATTCTTAGCCAGAGGAGAATAGAGCACCACCTTATAATGCTGGGTTCATCACAATAAAATGGGAAAGCTGAGAAATTCAATCACATTATTATGGATAAGGTAATAGCCATGCTACATACTGCTAGCCTGCTAAACAGCTTTTGGGAATATGCTGTCAGCATGGCAGCTTATACATACAATTGCACCCTATCCTATATGCTCAAGTGGCAAACTCCTATTGAGGCCTGGAAACCTGGTCAGGTTCCAGGTATCTCCTATTTCCATGTCTTTAGATGCAAGGGGTACATGCATGTGCCTGCAGATAAGTGACACAAATTAGATGCAAAGGCTATTAAAGTCACACTTATTGGGTATGAGCCTGGTTCCAAGGGATACTAGCCATGGGATAAATATATGCTCTGTCAAACTATCTAGAGATGTGACATTTGATGAGAGTTGCTTTCCTTCCCAGCAGGGTGCTAAGATATACCCTTAACCTTTTTCTCCAATCCCAATACCATTCTTTATAGCAGCCACTATACCTAACATGGCAGCAGAGCCACTAACTTTGCAAGCTCCCTCCCTTGCTCCTTCTATGAGTAGTGAGGAGGATGTTATGAATATGTTAGACCAAGATAGTCAACCAAATACACCTCCCATCCAAGGACCTGCCCCACCAATGATTCTTGAACAATTTTGTTTGCTGCCAAACTCACTGCCACCTTGTCCAAGTGCAGTCTACACTGTACACTGTCCTTCTGAACTTGAGCTAGAAATGCCTGGAGGATTTGAGGATCAAATGTAGCATGCTCAACTGCTATGTAAGATGGATACTACACCAAGGCAATCAGGATGCACAAGGGTGCCAAACCTAGTATTGCTATGGCTTAAGCTGGCCCAGTTGGACATTTTTTTTAAACATTAGCTAGACTCATGAAACTTTGCATGTAGGTAGATCTCGTTGAGTGCTGTTGGTTCCCTTGATTGACTTTTTTGATCTGAGCAACCATTTATGTGCAATTTGACTGGCTTGCCTAAGCAAGCTGTTGAGCCATTCCAAGCCAGTCAAATTGCACATAAACGGTTGCTCAGATCAAAAAAGTCAATTAAGGGAACCAATAGCACTCAATGAGATCTACCTACATGCAAAGTCTCATGAGTCTAGCTAATGTTTAAAAAAAATGTCCAATTGAGCTGGCTCAAGCTGCAGCAATACTAGCCAAACTCTAGGTATTACAATGCCAACAATGCCACATTTCCCTCTAGGCAGCATAATGCTGTCAATGTCATTAGGAAAAAGGAAATTTCCTTAAAGTTGACTTAAGCTGCTTAAAATCATCTTATGGCTTTAAGTGCATTTTAAGTCAGTTTTAAGGAAAATATTTCAAGTTAGTTTTAAGTAGGTCCATCTCCTTAATCTGGCACATTTTCCTTAATTAAGGAGCTTTTCCTTAATTAAGGAAATCATTTCTTACTTTCATCCTTAATTTAGCCTTAATGCACACTAGAAACTCATTAAATCAAACAAAATCACAATAAATTAAGCAAAATTGCATCAGATTAAGCAGTAACTAAGCACATTTAATGCATACAATTTACATCAATTAAGTACAGTTTAAGGCAATATAAGAGAATAAGACCCACTCTCTATCAGAAAAGGTGGTTCTTAAAATGCCACATTGGTGAAGGGAGGCCTTGAGCATTGAGAGCCTCTATATTGCTACTCCAGGGTTGGTGAGCATTGAAGCATGCACATCACAAACAAGGACTCATCTGTTGGAGGGGAGGAAGAGAGAGGAGCAGGTTGGTAAGTGTTATAGCATGGCACATCACAAATGAGGACTCATCTGCTAGAGGGGAGGAAGAGGGATGAGTGGGTTGGTGAGCTTCAAAGCATGGCATGTCACAAATGAGGACTCATCCACTGGAGGGAAAAAAGAGGGAGGAGCAGGTTGGTGAGCTTTAAAGTGTGGCATGTTACAATGAGGGCTCATCCACTAGAGGGGAGGAAAGGAGAAGTGGGTTGGTGAGTGTTGAGGCATGGCATGTTATAAGGACTCATCTGCTAGAGGGGAAGAAGAGGAGGAGTGGGTTGGTGAGCATTGAAATGTGGCACATCACAACAAGGACTCACCCACTGGAGGGGAGAAAGAGGAGGTGTGGGTTGGTGAGCATTGAGGTGTGGCATGTCACAACAAGGACTCACCCACTAGAGGGGAGAAAGAGGAGTGGGTTGGTGAGTGTTGAGGCATGGCACATTATAACAAGGACTCACCCACTGGAGGGGAGAAAGAGGAGGAGCAGGTTGGTGAGCATTAAGGTGTGGCACATCACAACAAGGACTCACCTGCTGGAGGGGAGGAAGAGGAGAAGTGGGTTGGTGAGTGACAAGGCATGGCATGTCACAATGAGGACTCACCCACTAGGGGAGAAAGAGGAGAGGTAGGGTGGTGAGCTTCAAAGCATGGCATGTCACAAATGAGGACTTACTTCCTAGAGAGAGGAAAGAGGGAGGAGTGGGCCAGTGAGTTTGGAGACATGGCACATTGCAAACAAGCAAGAACTCACCAACTAGAGGGGAGAAAGAGGGAGGAGCAGGTTGGTTTGGTTTGAGGGTAAGCCACATGTCATGTGATGAAGTTGAACTTGAAAAAATCATCAAGTCACAATTTTACTATGACAACTAGTGTTACCACTGCTGGTGTCAATGTCTCTTTCTCCCTCTGGTTGATGAGTCCTTGTTTGCAATGTTCCAAGTTTCCAAGGCCACTAGCTCACTCCTCCCTCTTTCTCCCCTCCAGCAAGTGAGTCCTTGTTCATTTGCAATGTGCTGCATTACCAAACTCACTGGCCCACTCCTCCCTCTTTCCTCCCTCCAAGAAGTAAGTCCTCATGCCACACCTCAATGCTCACCAATCCACTTCCCCTTCTTTCTTCCCTCCAGTCAGTAAGTCCTCATCTGTGATGTGCCACACTTTGATGCTCACCAACCTGCTCCTCCCTCTTCCTCCCCTCCAGGCTATGGGTGTTTAGATGTATAGGTCAAAAATCAAAATATTAACAAGTGCACATCAGGCTATAAAATTGGCATGCGTCTAGCCTACATATGCAAGAACTCTCTCTTGAAATAAATAAGAGATCTATGAAGAATTGAAGGAAATATAGCTTATTGAAAATTTGCAAAAAATGAAGTAACAAAAATCATGTGACTGCAAAGTCACATGAAAAAGACAGTAACAACACCACATTGGGGGTGATATTGAACTCCTACCACGATCAGGTAGAGCATTCCCACAGTAAATCCCAGGGTCAAGATAGGTTCATAGAACCCGCACATCATGGCCCCAGAGATACAGACACAGACAGAGATGAGAACAGAGACTAAAAATGCAACCAACAACTGGAGACAAACAGAACTAGAGAACAATAAGAAGAGAAGGATACTAGAAGACACAGGAAAGAATAAATGATAAAATATATGATGAAATAGACCCGCCATGCAAGAAACAAACAGAGAAACCCCAACGCCTTAAACCAAGACAGATAGAACACAACCCAAAGGGAATGAGATGATGACAATACTGACACAACTACCCCAAGACATAACAGAAAACAAAAAGGAGCAACAACACCATGACACAAGAAACCACAAACAACCCCCCAAAAAATAACTGAATATAACAGTGAAACACCCCATTAATAATACCAACCAAGTGTCCCACCCACCACCCCAAAAATGAGAACAAGTGAAAAGATGACCAGGGACAGAGGACACAAGGAGAAACAGCCAAACCCCAAGACAGGCACACTCACTGCAATGCCCAATAAACAAGCATAGAAGAACACATTAACAACTAGAAGGAACAAGAAACTGATAGCACAACCAAGCCCCCACCATGTCTCCAACTCCCCAAAACACCCAACCCCCCACCCCCAATTAGTCCACAGTCACTGCCCCCAAAAAAAGGAGGAGCAAGAGGAAAAGAGCAGACCAACCAGGGAGACCCAGCAAACAGGATGATGGAGACAATAAAGGGATGACCCTGGTGAAAATGAGCAGGACCAACAAACAGCTACAGTCTAGCCTCACCATAGGTCTCTCTGTGCTACAAGCTTGACTGGAAGGCAACCTTCTTCAGATGCAATAGCCCCTGAGATCTAACGGGAACATGCAGCCCCCCCCCCCATCCCTATCCCCCCCCTTACAACTGAATGAGACCAGCATGATAGATGAACTAGACCTAGAGGATAAAGAAATGACTCTGCACCTGGACACCAGAACCCCAACCGACACAGAGCAGCACCAAGAACATAACCTAGAAAGCACCAACCAGTCACAACCGGAAGAGGACCCAGAACTGGAGCAGTCAATTAAACACAGGGTAGCAGCTGCAGAAGAACAAGGGGAGACAGAAGTCACTAACAGAGGCAACACCAGAGACCTGCTTAACAAATACACTAATGGGAAAATGCCGGAGATACACCAACCATATGCCACCGCCATACTAAATGACATTAACCATGACCTAATTGGCAACTAGAAGGACCTACCTGGCAGCAAGCTCATCATCCAACCATTCAGCACATATCCCTTCGATAAGGCCAAACACAGGATCATAAAAACCCTCATCCTAACAGTAGTAATAGAAATCACAAGAGCCCAGAAAGCTGCAGTGTGTACCCTGCACCCGAAGCCAAACTCCAACAGAGTCCCAATCTCCTTCCTACTCTACAACATAACTGTTGACCAGAGAAACAAACTTATGCTACACTGGGTATGGTTGTCAACAAGCATCACATTCCAGGTTATCCCCATGGCACCTGCCTGCCCCGACTTCATGTTCACAATAAAAGGATATGTAACACCAACAGACAACAAAGTTAAAGAGGTAGTCAAACAAGTCTGGAATGACGAAGCCTCTTCCACCTTCCTCGATGCGATCAACAAGCCAGCCAAAGGTGAGAACCAAAAACAGGCTAGATAGAAACTGGCTGACTTCATTGAGTCTATAAGAGTGTCCAAGCTGGAGACCAGAGGAAAAGGAGGTATCTCAGCACTGTCCTACTATGTGTATGCATCCAGGAACAAGATTAAAGACGAAAGCATATGGTCCAAGATCAGACAGTACTTTGCCTCCAAAGAATACACAGTACAATTCCACGACACCAGAATAGTCCTTCTACCACAAAAAGCATGCAGCCTGTGCCACAGTGCTGACCATCTGAGAGGGCTTTGCCCCTTCCCAGGTGTCCCAGGATGGAATGGCCCAATGCACAAAATGGAGGAACCACTGATAAACCTGAATAGAGGAGGTTATGACATGACAGCAAATAGGGACAGGAACAAACCATCACTAGCCCACTTCTTTTAAGTAGATTAAAAAACAACCAAGTATATCTGTGTAAATAGTTTAAGAACAGCAAGTTGCCTTAAATAGCCCCCACTCACAGAATAGAACTACCAAAATGCCCTCACACACACACTTTACACACATGCCACCCCCAATTCACCTGCGAGTGCCACTGGACACTACAGGCAGGGGAACCCAGCCACCCACAGCTGCACCCTTACCAGGGAGTACAAATGAGAGACAGCTACTGAAAAAGAGAGCAAACATACATATTGTGACACTAAATGTGAACAGTGCATCCACCCCCTCACAATACCTGACACACACAGATAAATGGGTAACAATAAACAGAATGCTTAAGAGGAATAAGATAGCTATCCTTGCACTACAAGAGACACACTTAGACAAGGCCGCCTAGATGACATCAAAAGCTGTTTCAGCAGAAACCTCATAATAGAAAACTCAAGTGATCCAGAAAATCCAAGAATCATAGCTGGAGTTGCAATAATACTAAATAAAGCTTTCATTGCACCGGAAAATATTAAAACACACATTCTAATTGAAGGACAAGTGATGATAATGAGACTAAAATGGGCAGAATTGGAAGAAATGACACTCCTAAACATCTACACATCAAATGATAGGAGAACACACCCAGAATTCTGGGCATAAATAGAAACAGAAAGAAGATGGAAGTGGATGCCCAAACCAGACATAGTACTAGGAGACTTCAATGTAACAGAAGACCCCATAGACAGATCCCCACCTGCCAAAAATGACAGAACTGCAATAGAGGCACTAAGAAACACTAGACAGATGTGGAATGTCCAAGACCAATGGCGTCACGACAACCCCAATGGCAGGATCTTCACACACTCCCACATGAGAAATGGAAAGCATGAACATGCACAACTAGACAGAATATACATAGCCAGACAGCATGCAAGAAACCTCTTTGAGTGGGATGCATCCCCATCTGGGGTACCCACTGATCACTGGATAGTATCAGTGAAATTTGCACCTAGAAACAGCCCTCTAATAGGAAATGGGAGGTGGACATGGCCACTACAATTGCTCTTAGATGAAACTCTCCTTGATAAAATAATACAAAAGGAAATAGCAGCACAAAAGGAAATAGAACAGGCAATGAGTGTACCATTACATGAAAGGCGATCCAACCCACAAATAATATGGGTCAACCTCAAACAAGAAATTAAGCAAACAGCAAAGAAAGAGTACAAAAATGAACACCACAAAATAAACACCAAGATCCAATGCCTGGAGAAAGACATCAAAGATGCAACCAATAGTGCAGACCTAGACAACAACAAACACACAAGAGAGACAATTGCACTCCTAGCCAGCAAACTCACCCACCTACACAAGAAAACAATGAAAAACCAAAAAGATCTCACAAGTGCACAAATAGCCACACATGGTGAAAAGCCAGAAGGGATATGGACAGCAACACACAAGGACAAAAAGCCAAGAGACCTGATCCTGAGGCTAAAAGCCCCAAACACCAACCTGCCAAGATATGAAAGGAGTACAATAAGAATGACTGAACTTGCAAAAAACTACCATGAGAAGCTGCAGGGAGCAGACATAGAACACAATGCAGAACAGGACAGAGAACAACAAATAGAAGAGGTGCTAAGGCATATACCAAATGACTAGAGACTAGAAAACAGAGAGGACCCAAGAGACTGGGTGATAGGATGAACACAGACAGAAATTGCACTAAAAGCAGCAAAAAATGGATTGGCTACTGGCCTAGATGGCTGCCTGTATAAGCTATGGAAAATGCTAAAAGAAAAACATGAAGAAAACATGAAAAGAAACAAACCCAGCTTTGACATCATCAAGATGATGACACTAATATTCCAAGACATACAAAACAACAGAGTAGACAAAAACAGTGACATTGCAGCAGGATGTATGTGCCTGATATATAAAAAGAACAACAGATCTGAAATCAGTAACTACAGACCAATCACCCTACTGAACACCAATTACAAAATACTAACTAAAGCACTAGCCCTCCAACTCCTAAGAGTGAGCAACATGACAATTCACCCAAACCAAACAGGTTTCACACCCAGAAGAACAATATTTGACAACATAAGACTAGCAAAAATGATACTTAGCTATGCTGACATAACAGAATCAGATGGGGCAATCATTATGCTAGATCAAGAAAAGGCATATGACAGAATACACCACAACTATCTATGGGAAACCATGAAAAGATTCAACATCCCAGAAGGGTTTACCAGAACAGTAAGAGAGCTGTACAAAAATGCACATACACAAGTAGCAATCAATGGAATAATGAGTTGCCCCTTCAAAGTGACGAGAGGAGTAAGACAAGAAGACCCACTCTCATGTGCCCTCTTTAACCTTGCAATCGAGCCTCTCGCATGCAAAATCCAAAGCAACAATGAACCAAAGGGATACCAAATCCCTGGAATCAGAAAAGATCATAATGAACCTATATACCGATGACACAAGCATCTTCCTAAGCAAGAATGACAATTTGGACCACCTGTACATGATCCTAGAGGACTGGTGCAGAGCATCAGGTGCTAAATTTAACATGGAAAAAACAGAGATAGTACCAATAGGAAAACCAGAACACTACAGGAAGATGATAGAAATGTGAAAACTGAATGATGATGAGAGACAACCCCTAGATAACAAGATCAGAATAGCCAAAGATAAGGAAGTGATAAGGCTACTAGGAGCCTGGATAGGGAACAACACCAATGCCTCCTTGCCATGGGAGCCAATAATAGACAAGATTAACAGGGCATTAAACAGATACAGCAAATCATACCCCACATTATATGGTAAAAAAATAATAACACAGATTGTAATAGGAGGATATACCCAATTCCTCACAAAAGCTCAAGGAATGCTGAATCATATTGAAAAGTCCCTCATAAAAATAGCCAGGAACTTCATATGGGAAGAAAATCAAACACCTAGAATTGCAATAGACTACCTATATGGCACAACAGAGGAAGGAGAACTAGGCCTCCTGGACCTGCAAATGAGAAATGAAGCAATCAAGATTGTCTGGCTGAAAGAATACCTTAACCTTATGCCAACAAGGCTAACTTGGGCTAAGATAATGGATCTATTAATAGATGCGGTGGCATCTCTGAACTACTATGCACAAGCAAGAATGAATGTCTTCCTGCAAACATGGAATGCACCATCTAGAGGAGAACAGATAGCAAAAATGAACCAGGACACACTAAGAATGCTACAGATAGCCTGAACCTACAAAGCAAACTTTGATGCGATAAAATTAACCCCAGCAGTGAAACAAAACCTACCAGCATGGTTCCAAATAGGAGTAGATCACCAATCAATGAACAGCAATACAGCAAAATGCCTCCTACAAAAATACCAAGTACATACAGTTGCAGACCTTGTAATCACATCCACAAGGATAAGGACAGATA
>QFEZ01000357.1:10187-43006 GCA_003316425.1 Russula lepida | reverse complement strand
ATGAGTATTTCAGAAATAAGATCTGTACAAGTACAAGGTAGACACCTGACAACTTCTACCCAGGCGAGTCATCTATCCCATCTATCTCAACCAGATTCGATGCCATGGCGACTCGGAACATAGCCAGTGAGGTAACGCGAGGCGTGCCCATTCCTAAGTTCTCACTCTTTTGTTCTATGCACTCAGACGCCAGTATTCGTTGGTCGAAACATGAGGAACCTCAGCATCACATTCGGCTGTACTCAAAGTATCATCTCAAACTGGGGACATAAGAGCCGCATTAGAATCATTGAGTGTACGAGATATACAGGACGGAGAGAAAGACTGTGCTCCAACGCGTGTGCGAGAACTACTGAAGGGGTTCAGATATTGGTGGCGGAGTCTCGGAGATGCTACAAACGTCGTCGTGCCTCGGAGACGCAGACATGCCGGAAGATGTCATGACTTGCATAACCAGGCCGTGGTTCCTGTGTACAGAATGTGTAGTCATGACGGAAAACACTAAGTGAGATGCTTTGTTAGACGGAACAGGAGGTGGAGTCAAACGGAGTCATGGCGCCGCGGCACTGGAAGTTCTCTGCTGAGTCATCGATCTCGTGTCTTCAACCACATCTCGTCACTATCTCGTCTCGTCCACACTCGCTGCCTTCCTTGGCTCATCATTCCTCTACTGTCATCAATCCTCCATCTACTAGAGAGCCAAGATAGACCTAGGCGTGATTCTCGGCACCCGTGGTATGTTCCTTACCCCAAATGATTTTTCTGCTTCTTAGCAACCTGACCGACTGGGGCTGACTAGAACAAGTATCCCCACCCTTGATAATTATTTCCCTTCCTTTTTATATATTTTTTCATGTCAGTTATATATGACGAAAAATGAGGCCGATATTGACCAGTTCTGAGATAGGGGGTCATAGAACCACGCACGCTGGTTGTACATGTTCCAACTCAGAAGTATGCTGTGGACTGCCGTAACTCATAATGACTATGAGATATTGCAATCTACGACAGACTTCTTGAGTCAGTATCTCACCTACTTATTTATCTTCGTTGCACGCATGGAACGCAGGTTGTAGACACTGCATGCTTGCGCATTCGCCTCCCCGGGCCGTTATCATCAATCACCTTGACGAATATCGCAGAAGATGGACGGGGAATTGCCCTTGGGTTGCAGTGCCGTGATTGCGTGCTCCATATCCGCCTCAAGAAGTCTTTCCTAGGTTGCAGAAGCTCGTTATTGCCCTGGACGGAGGATTTCCCATCCTGGAATACCTGTATATCTTGCGTCAATCGTACCGGAGACCCATGATCGAGGATAGTGTGGCAAAATCTCATCTACGCGACCTTTCGCTGACGAAGTAGCCATTTTAGTTTTACCACCTTTGTTCACGACTACAGTATGGGAGACCCTGTCGTTCTATCCCTCAACTTGGTCCCACAGTTCGCTTGCTTCCGCCCGAATGGCTTATTTCCAACGGCTTTCACTCATGCCTCGACTGGAGACACACGGTATCTTTTTTCACTGTTCCTGTGGTGACTTTGAGAGACAGCTGGCGCGTAGACTGGGGTTGAAGCACATACTTACCTAAGCTTCACCGGGGTGCCGGCGCTTACTCAAGGCGCTTCTTTCTCGGCTCACCATCCCTCTCCTCAAGTCTATTTCTTCAATTAGCTGACCTATTCGACGAATTTGTGGCCACTGCAAGGACCTTTTTCCCAACAGTGCCGCGCTCACTTTCCTTGCAGACTATATGATTATGATGGTGTAGTCCTATAAGGGCCAGGATGTTCTTTGGACGTGATGCTTGGCGACATACACCTCGACTGGCAGGTAGCGTCCACAGCACAGGGATTGGGATAGTTGAACCGAGATCGTACATCGTTTACACTAGCGCCAACTTGGGTTGTTTGGCGGTTTGAAGACCATTGTTGTCACGTATGAACTTGTCGAGCAGCTTGTCTAGTCTATGCAAGGAGACGAAGGAGGTTTACCCATGGGGTTATTGCCTAGCAGGGTGTCTCGCGCCTCGTATTCATTTCGTTCATCGATGCGAGCCGGAAGGCTAGCTGTCCTAAGACTGATCCGTCCTCGAGAAATGCGTATCTCGGAACTGCGGTGCGTAACGACATCTTCTTTCGTCGCCTAGACTTGCTGCTCACACATTGGCCAGCTTTCGTCACTAGCATAGTTATGACTTTCTCGAGAGTTGACGATGTCACGGTGCTGAATATTCCCTGGTCGAAAACTCTGAGGCATCGCGCAGGTGTGTGGCAGCGCCACCGCCGCCGTTAATCCGATCTCTTACAGTCGTCCACCATACAATCGCTCGGCGCTTGTGAGCGAAGTGACAGCGGTGGACAATAGCAGTCATGGAATTGCTTCCATATATGTACGTCAGGCGATTGCACGGTAGATGGCTGTATGCGAATGTCACGATAGCCACCCGGCCTATCTCCCTCCGAGTTTAAGTTTAAGCAGATCGCGCGGTGACGACATAGCTCGTTCAAATCTCTCTCTCCTAGCACTATGCCTATGCACGCTGTACCTGGCTCTTCTTCTGGGCAGTCGGAGTGGCCAGTCGCTACTGTATTCGCCCCCCCTACCCCCACCCATTGAGCAGATTTCATGACATGCCCTTGCGGCTGGGACACCTCTTCGTGGACGCGCCGATGAAGCGCCAACAGGACTGTATGTGCGCAAAAGGATTCTCAGCCACCTACGCTCGCATGATGGTGCAGTAGTGAGCCTAGTGCTGTACAAATGAATTGTCTCGAATCTGATAACTCCCGAGCCTACTGAGGTAGTGGATGAGTAGTTTTGTTATGCGTTAGAGGACTCAATCTATGCCTCGTATCATAAATATTTACTTTATCTCTCAGCCTGAGCACTCTAAGTTAGAAGAAACAACCGCAATCCAGTTTATTATGACATGACTAGGTCAGCTGGCGTCTGTCAGTTCACCGATTCGCAGCGAGCGCTCTCCCGTACTAACTAACTCACTGTCATCTCACCACAAAGTATGTCCCAGACTCACCAAATTGCGTCCTCACCCTCCTCAAACTCTCAAACCATGCTCAGTGGTGCCTTGAAGGCATATGAGAAGAAGACAAAATGCAAGCTTCTCACTCATCCCCTTGCCGCCCAACTACAGGCTTGCGACTCCCCCACCGCAGTTTTATCCGTCCTTCAAGACATGGTTCAGCAATTTGATCGCCGTCGCAGTAGCGATCGGAGATTAACAAATTGGCTCAATCCCACAGTGAACGTCCTATATGCATTCTCTGACTTTATTGGTCAGGGTGTTGGTTTCGTTAGTCGCCATTTTGCACTCTTCCTGGAACCAGTGGTCCGATTGTCATTCCACAGGTACTTCCGCCTGCTAATGTAGTATTTTCCGGTATCGACATTCTTCTTTCGGTGATTATCTTTTAGACCTCTCGGAACTGGCCATCATGACACCGACATTTGTCAGACGGCTAAACATGTAGATGCAAGCCAAGGTGTGCTCATTGACATCTTCGTGCGCATCGAGAGCTTTTTCAAGCGTCTCGAGTCATATACGGGGGTGCCACCAACAGCTGCTATGACAGATGTAATTGTGAAGATAATGATCGAAATGCTTTCTATTCTGGCGATTGCTACGAAGGAGATCAAGCAAGGGCGATCAAGTGCGTTGATATACGTATAAAATTTATTGCTCTTGACTTACCTTTTGTTTATTTAGAAAAATTTGTGAAAAAGCTACTCGACCAGAACGATATTGAAGATGCGTTAAAGCTGCTTGATACACTTACCATGGAGGAAGCTCGGATGGCGATTGCGGAAATCCTTAGAGCCTGCTCGGCAACAGATTGCATGTTCCATGTTGCGGTATATTTTCACTATATATAGAATCTTTCGCGGCAATTTCGCTACACGGTTGGCAATTTTGTGGTATATTTACGTTCTATATATGGTAGATATACCGGTATATGCAAAATGCAATCTGTTACTAGAACAGGCTCTAAATGCCGCACAAGTGGATGACAAGGTGGTTGCTCATTGACGGTGGGCAAGATACATTTTTTTGGTCATCCCCGCATTCCTGAACGCGAATATGGTCAGATGTGAAAGAAGCAAACACATGCATGTACGTATCCATGTACAGAAGAGAAGCGCTCGTAGTCTGGTCTCATTTTGTTCTCGAAGGTGATTCATCCTTACAGAGAGAGCCTATTATAGTTACTACCCCAAATCGCGGATCCCTGGGGATGTTGCTTGGTGCCTTTCGAAAACCTGTTTTGGAGTGCGGTCTCCCAAGGACCCAAGCTTGCAAACTAAAGGCTCTTGCATCAGGAAACCTGACCTAAACTTTTTGGGCTTGTATGAGCTTGCACTAGCTTTTTAACTGCTTTTACAAGCTGGTGCAGGTTTGAAAAAGACAAAAAAAGTCCAAAAAGTTTATGTCAGGTTTCCTGATGGCCTATCCTGTGAGATTAGATCGACATCTGTGTAATACCGTAAGTAAGTCCTTGTCTCAGTTTCATATGATTACTGTACTTCGGAGAAGGTACGGAACATCGAACATGTTTGTATTATCTGATTACCGAGAGTGAGTGTAGCAACCCTCAAGAGGGGCACTTTTTCGAGCTGATTTTCTTCATTGCCTTAGAAATAGATCACCACGAGCACATATACGCTTTACGAGCTTTACTATGCAGAACATAATGTCTTAGTAATATAATGGTTACGGCTACAACTGGGAAGGTCGAGACAAATTGAAAGAACGAAACAAAAAATAACGAAAGAATGCCGAGTTCAGATTCCTCAGACGGCATCGAAGCCGGAGTATGCACGCAGGGTAGATTGAATTGTATCAGGTAAGTGAGGCGGAACGGTTGCGGGAGGGACCGTTGGCATAGTCCCTGCTGACAGGTCTGACAGGTTCTGCATCGCCGCACTCTTGGACTCATGAAGGCTTCCCACAGAGGACGATGCCACAGTGTTCGAAGGCGAATACTTCTCTATGTCGAAACCGGGCTTAAGGTCATCGGCGACGGAAACCGGCTGAATCAGAGATTGGTCGGTGAACGAGACACTTGAGCTGACTTCATCCGTTGAAACCACAGAGACCTTGACACCGTAGTTTCTCTTCACGGAAGGAGCTGATGAAGTACTGAACGAAAACAAAAGATTTGAGCCCCGATGAAAAGGAGCGGTCCCACACAGTGAGTGAACTACGTACTTATGTGATGGTTTGTGAAACGTGAGTGTCGAATAGCCGACACGACTGACGATCGATGTGTACACACGACGATAGTTTTTACGCGCCTCGTTCGCAAAGCCGAAGAATGCGAAAAAGACGAATGCGCACAAGACGAGCGACCATCGGAACATCTCGAGGACTAAAACGCTATTTGGGTTGCTCTTCCAAATGGAATCTGGGACCTGGATGACGCTGGAATAGTGCTTGTGCGTGTAAGTCCAGCCTCTCCAAGGTCTAACACCAATCTTCGTACAGTGCACGATGTAGAACGTTCCCAAGGGAATGGTCCCAAGTATGTCCGCGGCAGAAATAGCCATCAGGCGAAGGTATCGACTACGGGTGAGACTAGGGGTAGACGACATTAGCTGCCTAAGCTGACATTCGCGCTTGTAGAATGTGTAGATGTTCGTGACTGTAACTAGTGAGACAGTGCATTAAAGGGCAGGGGCAAGCCAAGATACTCACCACAATAAAAGAGAGATACGGTACCTATCGCCACAGGCCACGCAGAGAAGAAAACAAAAGTCGGTGGCGTAAGCACCGTAGACACGTAAGGGCCAAAATCCTCAAATATGTTGTACCGATGCCCCGAAACAACATACTCTAGATCGCATCCTTATAAACAGCTAGTTGACCGTGAACGGCAACTGCACTCACGAGCAATAATCTGGAGAATTGGAATCCCGACGCCAATTAGTAAATCATATATCACGGCCCGCCGCTTCTCGGAAGACGTAAGCATTACAGATTTCATTTTGGCAATCTTGTAGAGGCGGCGATTGATGCAAAGTGAACAGGCCGGGATTGCAGCATTAAGCGCAACTTGAAAGCGGGTTGCTGTCGGGTGACGGAGAGTGAGTGAAGTCTTCAGAAACGACACATCAGCGAGCTGACAAATATCACAGTATACAGGAACCCGGTCAATCATGTTTTTGTTCCATATGATCGAATTGATGCATTGCAAAAGGCATCCAAGACCAACCCAGATCATGTACAAGCAGGTACCCGTATTCCAAGCTACGCGGTACGATCTTAAAATGGGTATTCCAAGCACGCGAATGCTTCCACGTACCTTCAAGGTGCCAGTATAAGGGAATGGCGCACAATACGAAACCAATGAATGAGAAGGCAGTGTAAACCCCATTGGGAGGAGGAGGCATTGTGGTTCTCGATGTGTAGTTTATAAGTACAGTGGAGGCCAGATATCACTTGAGCTTATAACTTGCCATAGGGTAGAACGGAGCCGAGAGGACCTCAAACGTACCTATGTTAGAATTCAATTGCGACATAGTTAACCTAGGTTAGCGGGACGATCGACAGAAATGGGGCGCCTTTTTAGCCTTCTGAAACGGGAGAAAATCAATTCGACCTTAATGATCAAGAACTGATACCAACAATGTCACTGACAACGAACCATACTTACAGTAAGGGTAGCACAGTGGCTTTCTATGCTTCCTCCAATATTTTAGCAGAGCCATGTTAATCCTCCATAAGGAGCCTTGGGAAAACAACGGGACACCTGACGATGTAGTGTCATACAGACCTTCCCATTCCCACTCAAAAAGACATGGGAAACGCATTTGGTGGTGGAACCAGACTTGGCAGTGGGTGGATTCTCAAAAGATTGTATGAGATGCCGTTTAGACGTCCGTGATGGCCATCATGACAAAATGTGTGCCCCGTGATAGTTGATGCAAGGCACTGTGAACAGGTGATGCGAACAAAATTCAAGATGCTACCGAAGCAGGTGTCTGACACGCCGGCCACCCCGAGTGACAGAAGTTTTCCATCGCCCCCTGAAACCTAAGGTGTGTATAAGGGTTGAAGTTCTTCTCGGTAGGCGGATAGCGTATGCCATTGTTGGCAGTGAATCTGCTGTTGTTGGCACTGATCTCTTGGCACTTTACTTAGTAGCCGAGGGTCAGATGATAAGATATTACATATGTCGGGGTGGCAGAAGGGCCGTAGTGAAAACGACCATAGGCCATCCTCCGGGCCAGCAGCTAAAAGAATAAGTAGCCGGCCAGCCATTTGTCCGTGACCCACCTTTTCCAAGGGGAAAGTCACCGCTGCGTGGTTTCGTAGTGGGAGGTGAGCGTGCTAAGGTGATGGAAGTCGCTTTGGTGCGTGTGCAAACTCCGACTCTCCGACCCTGGAAATTACCGTGTAATTTACCGAGCGTCACGTGAGACTCAACAATTTGTCCTTGGCTTTGGCCAAATTTGTCTTTCGATCCCATGCGTTTTGTCCTCAAACTCTCACTCTTCGGTCGCTCTTGCTCTGGTATAATCTCCAGCAAACGTGAGTGCCGTATCGAAGGGTCGTTGTAAACATTGGGAAGGGGCTACATCAAAGTGCAGAACGAGACCGTAATTCTACGTGTGTAGGAAAAATAATAAAAAATAATAAAAGTTGCGGCTTCAAGTGCGAAGCGGCAAATATTTCTCTATAGGATATTATACAGCGTTATAAACAAAATATGCATGGCTGACACAAAAATCAGAAGACTGAATGGTGTAAGGGAGCCGAGTTCAGGCCTTTCAGACCACCACGTAGCTGAAGTATGCGTGCAAGGGAGATTTGGTTGTGTCAGGGAAATGAGGAGTCACAGGTACAGGAGGAACAGCTGACTTGTCCTGCACCTTGATTTCATCCAAGCTTTCTACAAATGATGATGCCACAGTGTCAGAAAGTGAAAACTGCACAGCCTTGACATTCCAATCGTTTTTTTGAGGCCACTGGATGGAAATAGGCTACATCAAGGTTGGTCAGTGAGTGATATGACCGAATTTCCCTTGTTTCCGCTCACTTTGACCACAGAGACAGTAATACCACCTGTACGTCCAATGTACACCCTACGCGAGGGACCGACGAGGTACTGAAAAAACAAGAAAAAGTATGAGTCCCAGTGAGTAGAGACGAGCTCACACGTGAATGAAACGCATGCGATGATCCGTAGAGAGTGGATGTTGAGTAGCCGATACCACTGGCGATCGACGTCTACAGACGACGATAATTTTGATGCGCCTCGTCTGCAAAGCCGAAAAATGCCGAAAAGGGAACACACAAGGGACATGCGGCTAGCGGGACATCTCGAGGCTGAGATAAATAGGATAGTCATTCTTCCGAATGGTGTTTTCAGAACCTGGAGAACAGCCGTAACTACCTCTGCTTGATGGTCATTTCCACCACGGGCGGCCGCGGCCGGTCACCGAGATACTCAGAACCATTCCTATTCAATGCGAAGAATGGTGTCACTCCTTAGAGAGATTGGGCTACATGCACATACACAATCCCGATGCTCTGTAGCATTGAGCGCAATTTGAATGAATGTGAGTTGCTACGAGGTGACGAAGAGTGAGTGGATTCTCCAGAGATGACGTATCAAGGGATTTATGGATATATATCACTAGAACGGAGCTCTGTTAACCATTTTCTTGTCCCATACGATCGAATTGCACAATCTTAGAAGGAGTACTCACCCCGCGTGAATACTTCCACGTACTTTCAAGGTGCTGGAATGGCACAGAGCACGAAATCAATGAAAGATAAGGCAGTAAAATGTTCGTTTCGAGGGAAAGACATGCGGTTCTTCAATGCGGCATAAGTGACAAGAAAGGTGCAAGTGGGAGCTCTCTGCAGCCTATGACAGGCCAGAAGGAGAATCGGGGCCCGAGCGAACCTCGAACGTACCCAGCGGAGAGATTTAAAAAGTGAACGCGACAGCCAGTTAAATTGACATGTTTACGCCCCTTCAAGTACGATAGGACGATCCACAGAGATGGGACACCTTTTCGGCTTTCCTAAACAAAAGCAAAAGCAGTGCAGTTCTGAGACAAAAAAATGGAATATCCTGAGTGTGTTGTTGAAAACCATGCACTCCCACACAAAAATGAAAAAGGCATTGAGTGATGGGATTATGCTTGATGGGTGTATCCTCAGGAGAGTTTGAGAAACGCGACGTGTACGCATAAGATGTCCCAACATGGTAAACCGTTTGTTCAGGTGATACGTGATGCAGGCACTGCGAACGGAGAAGGCGATTTGGTGAGAAAGAGAATCCGAGATGCCACTGCCAGTAACACCAAAGCAGTTGTCTGATTACGCCTGTTATCTCAAGTTATTAAAACTGTGCATCACCACACCAATCACCACAGGAACACTAGAGTGCGCATTGAGGCCGAGGCCGGTTGACTCGGGTTGAAGTAAGTTACTAGGCGCGAAAAAATGACCCTGCCAAACATTTACGTAATCAAGTCTTGAGGTGGACGACGGAGTCCCAATGAACCATCCGCTGACCTAGCGACATCAAAACCAGCCATTCGCCATCCATTTGACCATTTCCGCCTCTTCAAGTAGTGAACTAGCTTCATAGTAGGCGGCTGGCGGCATCTGATGCGTCAAGGGTATGGCGAATTATGATGCATGACATCGTTCAAGTTGTGGATGTGCACCATGAGTGCCAGAATCTTTCTGGAAAGTATATGCCACAGGAACGAGTCCTCATGATTCTGCAAGAGCTTATCAACTTTTATTGCACTTCCCATCTGTACACCTCTGTCTCACAGGCTGTCCTGAAGTGGATACTCAAGTCGCCCTGGACTCCTGGAGTCTTCGGCGATTGACGAAATGTCACTTTATGATCAAGCTGGACAAAATCAATATCATCAAACACTGTTGTTTCATACGACCTGAAGGTGTGGCGGTGAAGAGAGGAAGGCAGGCAATTGGCTATAAACAAAACTGATGGGACAGCTCGCGGAGTGTAAGCCACGACTTTCGTGTTTATAATAATTCCACGCTGACGCGCTCCGATGGCTTTGCTTTGGATGGGTTGCTGGAGACTTTAGACAGAACATACAAACAACCCGTGATAATCGATAAGCAGAGTGTAACTTCCCCAATCGTCCGTTCCAGGTCCTTGTCATTATCTGAGCGCCCGGTGTCCAGAAGCTTACCGAGATTTTGCGATCTGATCTAGTGTGGAAATGACCATTACCTTTGGAGTACATGGATGCCCCCAAAACCCAGAGGAATTTGTATTTCGGCTTGTTCCCACTTTGGTCGCAGTTATCAATCATTACTATGGCCGAAAGGTCGCAGTTCTCACATTTTTTCTGTGAGAGACTACTCAACAGTATAATACAACGCAAATATCGGAATATGTTCTCTGAGGCAACTTTTACATTCTCCCATGACCTGTGCATGCTGTTGTTGCGAGAGCATACAATGCAGTACTTCTTTGGCTGGACGACGGCATTGAAGAAGACGAAGATAACACTCGGATCTTTCCCTTGTGCCTTATTTACAGTTTATCAGCACTGAGCTGACCATTCCTAGTTTGGGACGTATGATCGGATACGCACGCTAGCAATACTGTAAGGGATGCAATGCTTATTCCGTCACTGTCTGCAAGCTGAACATGAACTCCGTGTTCATCATTTTATTATAATTCATACAGTATCTCTAGAGATTGTTCCAAAATTGGGAAGGGACTACATCAAAACCCACGACTACAGTTTGGAGAAAATCGAATGTAGAAAAAACAAGATTATTACAGCTAGCTATAACTGGGGAGGAGTACTCTCCTGAACGAAACAGAAATCTAATTAAAAAGGTCAAAGGTAACGAAAGAAGCCAAGTTTAGGTCATTCAGACAGCGTCGAAGCCGGAATATGGTCGTAAAGTAGATCGGGTCGTTTCGGGGAGATGAGGTGGAACAGTTGCAGGAGGAAGCGTCGGCAAGGCTTCTACCAGCAGCGTTGATTGATCTCGTGTCTTGAACTCATGAAGGCTCTCCACAGAGGATGATGTCACGGTGTTCGAAGACGAATATTGCTCGATCCTAAAATCGGGATTTTTGAGGCCACTGGCGCTGGGAACGGAAATGGACGAGATCGAAGATTTCTCGGTGAGTGAGACGCTCGAAGTCTGCTTCTCTCCATTCGTTTTGGCAGCAGAGACAACAACACTGCCGTTGCTCTTTACGTGAGGGACTGACGAAGCACTGAAAAAAAAAAGAAAAGAAAAGATGTGAGCAAAGAATTGGGATGGACCCATGGATTGAATGGACTACGCACGCATGCGATGATCCGAGGAGCGAAAACGTCGAGTAGCTGATACGACTCGCGATCGACTCATACACACGCCGGTAATTTTTACGCGCCTCATCCGCAAACCCGAAAAGCGCGAAAAAGATGAATGCGCACAAGACGAGCGACCAGCGGTACATCTCGAGGTTGAAAACAGCATTGGAGTTATTCTTCCAAATCGAACTTGGGTACTGGTACACCGCGGAGTAGTTGTCGTGCGTGTATCCCCAGCCTCTCCAATGATCGACACCCATTTTCGCATCTCTCACGATATAAAGCGTTCCTAACGGAATGGTCCCGAGTATCTCGGTGGTGGAAATGGCCATCAGACGGATGTATCGGTTACGAGAGAGATTAGGGGTGGACGACATTAGCTGCCTGAATCGACGGTCGCGCATGTAGAACAAGTAAATATTCATGACTGTGACTAGTAGTGAGACAGGATTCCCAAGAGCGAAGGCAAACTAGGACACATACCACAATAATAAAGAGATATAGTACCGGTTGCCACAGGCCACGAGGCGAAGAGGACGAAGGACAGTGGCGTCATCACCATAGAGAAATCAGGGCCATAATCCTCAAATATGTTGTAACGATTCGATGAAACAACATGCTCTGAAATTGCGTCCTTGTAAACAACAGGCTGACGGTGAATCGTTAAGCACTCACCAGAAATAACCTGGAGAATTGGAATGCCGACACCAATGAGCAAATCATAAATTATAGCCCGGCGTTTCTCAGAGGATGTGAACATCACAGCTTTCATCGTAGCGATCTTGTAGAGGCGGCGATTGATGCAAAGTGAACAGGCCGGGACTGCAACATTGAGGGCAACTTTAAAACGTATTGCTGTGGCGCGACAGAATGAGTGGACGCTCGAGAGACAACGCATCAAAGGACATACAGATATCGCAGTAAACAGGAACCCTATTGACCATGTTCCCGTTCCATACGATCGAATTAATACATTGGATGAGACATCCAAGACCGACCCAGAGCATATACAAGCAAGTGCCCGTATTCCAAGCTGAGCCGTACATTCTTAGGAGTACTGAATCATGTGAATACCGTGACTCCTGCGTACCTTCAAGATGCCAGTAGAATGGAATGGCGCACAGTACGAAACCAATGAAAGAAAAGGCAGTGTAAACCCCATTGGGAGGAGGAGGCATTGTAGTTCTCGATGAGTGATTTGGAAGCCGAGTAGAGACCAGAGCTCACTCGAGCTTATAACTGTCCGGAAGCTACAACGGGGCCCGAGTGGATACTGGAACATATCATTTAGAAAGGAAACGCAACGTGGCCGACCTGTGGGGACATTTTCCCATCTCATATTTGCGCCGCGCCGCATGCCCAGTACGTCGGGACGGCTTACAGAAATAGGGGTCCGTTTCGGCCTTCCTAAACGAGAGCGAAGTCAATCCATGTCAATGAGAGTGACGAGAATTTGATACTAACGTGTAACAGAGATCGTTCCTGAGGGCACTGTAGTACATTAGCCCTCAATGCGTCATCCTATATGCATAGCAGAACCGAATAAATCCAGCTTTGGGACCACGATGGAATTCCTAGTGGTAGCCTGAGTGTATTGTGCAAACCGTCCCACCCATTCAAAAAGGTTAGAAAGTGCAAGCCATGTCGATGGGTTTCTCAGAAGGTTTTCTAAGATGCCGTATGGACGTCCATGATGGCCCAACATGGCGAACATTGTTCTATGATTCTTGATGCAAGACACTATGGGCGAACAGGTGGACAACGGTGAGAATCGAAATGAAACGAAGATGCCATCAAAGTGACTGTGATATCGTCCATTGATGGTAACTGAAGGTCATCTGCTGTTCCAGTCAATTACGTAAAATCCTTAAAATGTGAAGGTCACCGTGTGTGGCCTCATCGTAAGAGATCAGTGAGCGCTGCGAGGCATGAGGATGTCATCCTAAGAGGGAGAAAAGAACAAGAGAGAGGGCTGGGAAGTGCGCCAAAGAGGGGGAGAAGGCGACGATGACGTGGACTGCATTCCACAGCTGTCGGGCGGAGCAAAGAGAGTAAAAAACAGAAATCGATGGAGACGTCACAGACGGCGAGTTTACGGCGGGAAAGCAGGATTTAAATGCAAGGGAAATGAGGACGAGAGGGAGAACAAGGACGTCGCGGAGAGAGCGAGAACGGACGAGCACGAGAATGTGAAGATGATGAGAGAAATACTAGAATAATGGAGGTATCTTTTCTTGACGAGCTGAGAGGGATCATATAGTACATCATGTTATTCCTACTAGTGGATAGACCGAATGAATAACGAGGGCGGTGGTGGCAAAGACTAAGTGTAAAGGCGAATACGCGGTTGTTTTTAGAGTAGGAAGGAGTGTAAGAATTGTACGTAGGAGGGGCGTATCGCGTAGTACGTTCCAACGACGGCTACACGGCCGAACATCGTTGACTGGGGAACGAAGGAAGGAGGTGATGCAGAATGGACGGGAGATTGGAGCCGTCTTCGTTTCGTCTCACATCGGCAACGAGAGGTTGTGGTAGGATTGACTCTTGCTACGCGTGCCAAGGAAAATTGATCGCTCGTGCGGCACGTGACGGGACGGGCGCTCCGACAATGCGCTCTCCGTCTCCCCAAGACTCCTTACAGTACAAGAGGCGGGAGTGTAACGGACCTGGCGAGCCACGTCCATGAGCAGCAAAATCGTCGTAACAGCTACTAGTAGCAATGTACTCCATACGTCGGCGTATGCCAGGCCCGCCACCACAGGTTGTCAATCAAGTTGCGATATTTGTCCCAATCCTCGACTTCTGATTCGGTGAATTGTGATTGGCAGCACACTCTTGCCCGTTCTACGCCGGATCTTCGTACCTCGTGGCTTTTCCGTCCGAGTTTCATCTCCCATTCTACGCCGCAACAGCTCTCTCATTTTTTTCCACGTAACATGACCAGGTGCGTGTTTACTTTCTCACATAACCTTGGGACGTTAAACCTATTCTCTCCGTCATGTTCAGTTTTACGTCCCACGTCGACCATGATCAGGTGAAATGGGTCCGCACTCTGTCTCGCGGGGCACATGGAGCGCTAATGCAGGAAGACGAAACCTAGGCGCCGTCAGCCTCGCTCGCAATCTGCTACCGCTACAGAAGCTCTTAACACCACACCCAATGCCTTCGTGGAGCAGCAGCATCTCGCGTTGTCAGCACCATGTCGAGGTCATCCTGCTGGTGCACAGCGTCCACATCCGACGTCGCCACCGCGGGTTCAACGACGTCCTGGGGCACGTGAGGCCCGGACGCAAGAAGTCGTGTGTACGCGCCGTCAACGTCCGTTACAGCCTGCCTCCGTTATGCAACGGCTTAGCACCACGCCCCGTGCGACCACGGGACAGCAGAATTCCGTGTCTCCACAAAAGTGTTCAGGGACATGTTCCAGGTGCAGCCGTAGACGCCGACCCACTTATGTACGTCGGTCATTTCTCCTGACTCCTATTCACGCGTTCGCTGCCGCTCCAGTGATCACAGGAGACGTGTCTGCACATCTTGCAGATCAGTGTCTCGCAGATCACGTGACGCGCTGATGCGAGAAGCGGAGCCTAGGCGTCCGCTGCCGCGGATACAACCCGTGTCGATTACTGCACCTGTGACCGTGCACCTTCAGCGTCCCACTATATTATTAGGCGAAGTGGTCGGACAAGTGGGTGTTCTGATTGGGTGTTCGGTGCCGTTGGTGCTGTCGATGTACGATCGTGCATCGGATTGTGCTCCACGACCTTGCTCCATGATGCTGCTTCACATGATGTTGGTGCGTCTGGATTGTGCTCCATGACCTTGCTCCATGATGCTGCTCCACATGGTATTGGTGCGTCTGGAATCGGATTGTGTTCCGTGCTCCACGACCTTGCTCCCTGACGCTGCCCCATATGATATTGGTGCCGCGGCGTCTGTCGCTTTTGACACGAAACGTTCCCAGACTCGACTTGGTTTTGGCCGATATGTCCAGTCACATTGACCGCGATCGGATGAAACGTGTCCGTAGCGTCGATGCAGCAAGAGGAGCTTACGTCCCGCCGCGGCTACGATTACACAAACGTCCAGGCGTCCATCACACGCACCCCCATCTCGCCACCACCAATTCCAGGGGTGGCTCTGCGTCGTGAAGTAGACAGTGATCCACTTTCCCCAGCCCCCTCGCCTTTATTATGCAGCCCACAGAGCAGTCGTTCGCCAAGCGACAACATTGCGAGATCCAAATGAAAACGTGAATAAACCGGGAGAAAACACAGCGTGCACGGGTGTATAGTCTACAACATTGCGTGGACTACCGTCCACAGACTTCACTATATTAATGTAGTACAAATGGTCGACATACTGTAGCCAAAGCCAAGAAATAAAATTCCGCGGTGCCGCGGTAAAGGAGCGCGTCGTAATTGCCTTCTCATTGGCTGTTGTATCTGCGTTGTCATTGGTTCATTTTCGCATGTGATTCGCTTACTCATCATTCTGCTCGCTCCACCACTCCCACCAGTCTTTCGAAGGCGCTGCACAACATCCGTTTGGCTTCGCCACACCTTTCTCCGTTGAGATTGACGACGCCCGCTTATCGCACGCCTTCACCTTATGTTGAGGTCCATCTTAGTGTTATAATTTTTAGCATTCAACGGGTTTCCCCGTCGTTTTCAGCCTTCCAAGTCACGTCGATGGTTGTCACACAAAACGCGTCCGCATGCTATCTCGCAGAGCACGGGAGGCCTTGATGCATGAAGACGAACCCAGGCGGCATTAACGTCGCCTGCACCGTGCACCGTTTGCACAACATCATTGTCACCCTGTCTCATCACTCTCCATGCGACGATGGTCGTCCTATTCCGCGCGCTGAAGAAGATGTCACGGAAGACCAAATATCAAACGACTGGCGTAGAGGCTTGTCATTACCTGCTGGTGATTTGGAACATCAGCGTGATCAAACTTCCTCGGATCCCCAACGGACTCGACGGTTATAGAACTCCATACTGACATCAACCGTCGACACATGAAAGGTCTGAGTCCCCTCTCTCTCCGAGCTCGGGAAGCTTTGATGCAAGATGAGGAACCAAGGCGCCGTCAACCTCAGTTGCAACTTGCACTCCTTGCACAACGTCATCCTGATCCTATTCCGGCGTCTCTAACTTCTGCACGCGACGACAATCGTCGATCGAGAAAGAAGGTCGTCTTTTTATTCGTCATCTCTTTCTTTATGTCACTCTTTGTACCGGTCACTTGCTCTCTTCTTCTCGCTACCTGTCGCGTCGACATTCATCGACCAACACGTCTTGACGTCGGATCAATGGACACGTCCTGTTCTTTCTCTGGCGCTTTTCATTGGATTCCGGGAAAGGGTGTCCAAGACGTCTTTGGTCCACCCCTTCTTTTCTACGTGCCGTCAAAGAGGTTCCGTGCATCTCCCCCTTCTACCGATCCCCCTCCTTTCCTACGTGACCTTCTTGATCAACTCGATCGTCAGTCTATCGACTACCTGAATAACATTCGCCAGTATGACATGGCGCTTGCCTTTACGTCACTCGGTGTGACAGAAGACTGATTAGTTAATCGCTCCGGAGGTTGGGTTTTCCGGATATCAGGCGAGCTCTGTCATTTTGTTGGCTCTCTGCGTCTAGACGAAAGAGAAGTTGCGCAATTATATATCTTTGGCTCTCAAGTTGCATTATGTCAGCGAATGCATCGAAATAACAATCTTCGTGAGGACACGATGTCTGATCTACAGGCAATGCTACTTTCTCATCATCGTTACGCGCATGACTTTCGCCGCGCGTTCGAAGTTCTTCATGATTATTCTGATGTTCCCAATGCGGCTGTCAGGCTTCGTGTGACCCCAGGTCAGACGTCTGGACAATACTCTCTTCCTTCTTCCGACGAAGTCGCGGTTATCTTGCCTGGCGATGGCACCGCGGCAGAACGTCGTGATATCTTACTTCCCTGTCGATCACTTGACGATGAACTACTCATGGCTGGCATCGAGACCTTCGTCATCGGTTGTCTGCTGACGACCAAGAATCGTCGGATTCAGAACCGGCGCGCGTCACTCAAATACAAGTAGCACATTATATCCTATTTTGTAGTGAGTGCTGCGGAATACAAGATCTGTCTCTCTCCAGTTATTCAAGTTGCTAAGTTCTGCATCCCGACATCTTTCGGACTCCGTAGCTCCACCGTGCTAGTGTCCCATAATATAGTTACTGCTTGATGGCGTGAAGGTAAGTAGCAACCTCCTTGTTGAAAATATGGTCCTTAACAAGTTGATCAGCAGACTCAACAATCCATGTCTGGCAGTTCCTTTGCGTGATCTTGTGGCCGGGTGTGACCTAGAAATATCTGATTTAGCTGATATATTCTGGCAATAGCATACCATAGATAGAAGTGTGCAGCACAGGATCCCTGAAATATATACCCCAAAAGCAGGTACAGGAAGGCAGGTATCCCGAGGACAGGGATTATGCAGGAAGTCAAGTTGGAAACTCACTACATCATCAACCGCATTCAGGCTCTTCTTAGGAGTCTCGACCTTGTGTGCACTGGTCTCAAAACCGTCGACAGGTGTATGGTCGACTTTGCGCTTTCCATTGTTGAGCATCGCTTTCTCGTCAAAGTACTTGGCATCGACCCACTGCAGCGGGATCCTCTTCGGGAAGTTGCCGGTGGCGTTGAAGTCATGGCTGCGCTTGACCTCGAACTGGAATCCATTCTTCACATCACCAGTCGCGTTGATCAGAACGCCGATTTCAGGGTTGGCGTGCGAGCGCACAAAGTACGCCCAGTGGTCCTTGAAGGGCTGGCCGTTGTAGATCAGCAACTCGACCAAGAAAGCCCCAGCAGGACCCGCCGAGGCCACGGCTGGTGGCACGGGGGCTGGGGGAGGAGTGGGAGCCTTCTTGGTGACTGGTGGGTGAGGCGGAGGAGGAGGAGGCGGAGGAGCGGAAGCCCGAGGCATGATGATGGGGTAGTGTAGGTTGTAGGTTTCAGAGGCGATGGGAGTAGTAGATGAGCGGGGAGCGCTCCTTAACTTGAAGAATTCACTCTGGACTCTGAGGGACCTTATACTACCTACGACTACCTAACAATTATCCGGGCAGATACTGGGCGAATGGATGCCCTCTTCTGATTGCACGTGTATTCCCATGTATGATCAGAGTGATGGCTTCCCAACACTCTTATTCATGGTTTCCCAACACTCCCACTGGATGGGGGTGATTGGAATTCTGACATACTATTTCGGGAAAAAGTGGTGTTTCATGTAAAGAACAGGGAAATAGGAATTTCCGTGCATCGACCATCCCCTGTAGATTAGATGGAAACTCCGTAATCACTACCCAGGGTTAACGCGACGACTTTTGCTGCTTTTGGCACATGCAAAGTCCCTGCCGCAGACACGGAGATAATCTCAATGCAACCACTACTAAGTCAAGTCCGCATTCTTCTCTCACGTGCACAGTTTCCTGTCACCACAAGCAGACATGTCGGACTTTAAAAACAACTTGAGACTCTTCTCGCGTGATATCCTTCGAATTTACTACCCCCATCCGTTTTCTGCTGATTCAGGGCTCCACTGAGATGATGATAAAGAACTCGTGGTGTCGTATCCGCATATGGCTGAGCGTATGTTTCCCTTGGTTCGTCGAAGAGTGGAAACTCAGCCAGCCGTCTTGATCCAATCTCCATTATCATTGCGACGCTAAAATAGAAAAGACCAAAATCGACCAAAGGGCATCCGGGGAAAGAGAGAAAGGCTTACTTGACTGTCTAAACCAAGCCAAATACGTAGTGTTTCACAACGTCCAAGAGAAGTTGCGTTTGAAAACCCGTGCAACCAGGTCGGGACAGCCATGCGATGTTTGTCCCTGGAAAAGTTGCTGTCATATTTCGTCCCATTCAGGATTCGTTGTCATTGTAATGAACAGGTCCACATTGCGAAAGAAACGGACGAGCGCCATGGCGTCTTGGTAGCGTTAATGAAGACCGCGAGGACCGCTAATATATGATGAGGGAAGTATGGTTCTCTTACCAAGCCCATTAGCATCTGAAGTCTCATCTGAACGAATCCAGTCTTCCAGAGCACTGTAAAAAGTGGCACGAAGCCTGCCCTGATTGGACGGAAGGTAGGAGAGTCGTGTCTGATCTGCAGAGGCCCACATGTAAACGATATATTGCTGAAAAAGGCGATCACTGCGATGGATGGTGGAATACTGAGAAACGCGTGTATGCAAACGGCACGCAGCGTATTGTGTTTGAGAGATGCGCAGAGGTTGCCATTAAGAAGGGAGAGTCGCTTCGGGAGGACGTCGGTGAAAGAGGTCTTGACGCCAGCCATGAATGCCATGCGGGAAGAGAAGAACGTGATGAAGAGGAGCGTATGCAGGGTGGCCGTCATTTCATCGAGTAACGCTTGCGCCTTCGTGGACCGACCATTAGCGCAGTAATATGTCACGGCGTTCGGGAGCGGTTCCATCGCTGGGTAGAATGACGGACGCGTGATGAAATTCGCCAGCATAACGGTGATGAGAGATGAGCATTTCTTGTAGGCTGGACATTGTATCCTCGCGTAAATTCGGATTTCGATTCATTAGTTGAGATAGAGCGAGGTGAGAATCGTATTTGTACAGCTGTGCAAAGGCAGAAGCTTCTCCCTCATCCGGTCGAAGAGACCCCACCAAGTGGCATAGCTCGTCACATATATGGAAAACCCAACCACCCCGCCGATTTACTGAACGGTCTTCGGTAACACCAAGCAAAGTGAAGGCAAGCGCCATGTTATATTGTCGTATATTCTGTTGGTAGTCGATGGACTGACGACCGTGTCCATCCAAAAGCGACCGCAGAAAAGGAGGAGGATCGGGTAGGATCGGAAGATGGACAGAAACATTCCGACTGACAGACCAGCCAGATGACTTGCTCACCGGATTGCCACCCTTCTCAAAATCAAACTAACTTAAGCTGCAAGGGTAATCTTGAACTGTATATCACGACGCCCCTCCTTTTTCTTACTTTTCCCGACTGTATGCGCTTAGTGACTATGGCTGCCGCGTCCGAGTCGTTGGAATGACTTCATGTAAATGGCGCATTTGGTGTACAGCGCCAGATATACTCACTGTTAACGCCGGGCCTAATCCACTGGATTTATCAGGCCACAGAGCTGGATGACCCAATGATGGATGGCTGTGACCAATACGGGCACGGGCACGGCAAAGTCACGGCAACCAACGGAGCGTCGGGTTCAACCGGCCCGGGTTTTTGTTCCATTCACCCATCACCCATGAGGTGCCCACTCCCACAGTACCATACTGACGCACTGTCCAGGACGTGACCTCCTCACCGACATCCGACTGGTCTTTCTAACTCTGTGCTGCCACTCGGGTCAGGATCGATCAGGTATGATACACTATACATACTTCAGACACTCAGATTTCGATTTTCAACGACATATATTCATTTGTAGTCCGCAGACTATGCGTGCTTCATGGAAACGAAGTCAAATGCCTACGGGATCGTGAGACACCTACTGTAACTTGTTATTGAGGGAAGACAACTCAACCTTGCTTTGCGAACATCACCGAAAGCAAGTTCAATGAGCTCGGCGTGCTCATCTGTGTCATGGCATAGGGGTACACTACACCAGTACGCACTCAAGCTACAAGCTGATTTAATAAACAGCACACCCGTCCTGAGACATCACGTTGAATCGTTCTGAACCCACTCTTTTCCTTTCCATTATTACAGGACATTCCTGGACTGGATCACAGCACTGTCAATCCGGGGAGAAGGAGGAACGTGGAAATTGTATTCTATATTGATGAAATGTTCCCCGATTGCAATCGTCGGTAGTAACCACAACGCCGAGTGAGAGATTTTTATCGCCTCTCTTTGAATTTCCTAGTCTGTATGGGACATGTGTGCGGTGCACATAATGTCTGGTGTGCGGAGATGGACAGAGACCACGGAGCGCCTGCAGGCGAAGTTTTTGTTGTCACGTGCTAATTTGAGGAATACTCCGAGTAGGGCATCCACGATACTTCTTCTGTGGGTTTTCGCGCGCTTTCCTCAGGTTGTTGTTAAGCAAGACAGTGCACGACTGGTGTGCCAAAGGAAACTTAACTTGTCCTCGACGCACCGGCGGAGCTAGTTGGCAATGACTGTCGTCGATTGGCGGCTCAGTTGTTATATTTTGTTCTCTTTATTCATCCAAGGCAAGTCAATGAACATGTGCGAAAGGCCCGCATTTTTTTTTCAATTGACTTCTACTCGGGCTCCACTTCTCTTCGCTTCTCCTTCTCCGAAGCTCTACGGGAATTTGAATAAAAGATCTCTCCGTTCAGTTCGCCATCCACTGATGTTTCACCTTCAACTTGCCCCCTACAGGAAGCACAATCGACGGTTTACCTCGTTTACTTGTTAATGTGAAAATTTGATGAAGTAAAAAGTCCACGGGGGATGTAGCCCATGGTCTCAAGCGACATTTGCGCGGCGGTCTCTTGAACCAGTTCGGTATCCGACCTTGTGATAGACAAGATTGTGATGACAAGGTTTGCACCTTGTGTTCCGGGACATGGATGGAAGCCCGCGTGATGGTGATTTCTCGGGAGCAGCGATGTAGTGCCCACAGGGGAAAGGGTGAGACCCGGGTTGACCTTACCCCTAGAGACAACGCACGCCAGCAACTCCTCCCTGCGACCGTAGAACTCGGCCGAGCTGACTTTGATGAACCGAGATGTAACACTACTGTTTCGCATTGAGGCATCATACGCTTCATTTGGCGCCAACCATAAGGACATGTGCGGTGAAGAGAGGGGAGTGAAGGGGGACGAGCGGGCTCTTCGACCAAATGCGAATTTTGGTAAGTTGCAAGCTCGCCAGCTCTTTGGCGCCGGGTCACGTGCTAGGGTAGGGGATACTTCGCAGGGCTCGCATAGCTCCAACAATTCAATTCGTTATAGGAAATCGGGGCGTCCTTGGATAATTGAGGCCAACATCATCCCCAGGGAAACGCGTGTACTGAAACACGTCATGGAGCACACTCGAGTACATGAGTACGCCTACATGCACGTGAGGATCTTCTATGATGCCTACGTGCATTGTAGTACCCAAGACAGTGGTATTCATGGAGCTGTAAAGGGTGCTAAAAAAATTAAGCTAAGCAAGGTCCTAGTGTAGTCTTGAAAAAGGCATGGAACTTCCGAGATCATTCGAGGTGACTAGTGGCCCACGAGGATCGCTGATAAGGGTAAGCAGAGAGCAAAGGTATCAAATTTGCCTGCCCATTCCCCTAACGAATGTACCAATAAGTGTCGCTATTTCCCGTGATTGTTATTGAATTGAAGATACATTCATCATGATCAGTGTAGCCGAAGTTTCATGAGAAATGACCAGTTACAGGTAAGACATGCATCAGGAAACCTGACATAAACTTTTTGAACTTTTTTTGTCTTTTTCAAACTTGCACAAGCTTGTAAAAGCTTGTGCAAGCTTATACAAGCCCAAAAAGTTTATGTCAGGTTTCCTGATGTGTTGTATCTGGCCGTTGTGCAAGGGAACGAGGCATAAGAAAAATGGGGGGAAAAACAACGCCCGGAAGAACACCAACGTCCTACGTATCCCCAGAAGGACGGTTGAGGCCCCTCAGGTGCCGCATGGGCATAGGGCCAGGAAGTCGCTCCACCAAAAGAGAGCTAAACAAGTGACGCCGATGAGTGCGAAGCTACTGACGCCTGTAGTAGGTACGGCAGGAAACCTCCAGCGCAACCCAGAGCTTGGTACATCCGATGGGCTGTGCATAGTCCATATATTAGCTTGAAAATGCTGGCACAAATATTCGAACTGAAAGAATGTCTTAGGTAGATGCGTCACCGCTAGGCCGGGGCTTGGCGCAACGGTAAGTAACGCATTTCCATGAAGGAGAGTGGTGATTGAACGACGAGAGGAGATCGGGATCGCATCGTAAATGACTCGCATGAACACCATCCGATTCGACATCCGGTCCGACTCGGAGGAAGGACGATCGCAACCCAAAAAGGGTTCAGGTTCTCGTGTTTATGGGACATCGCTGCTTGCGCAGAAATCGATTCAAACGACAAACATAATAAATACAATGGCTTCATGTACTCGCGTAAATTATCACTCACTGAACGAAACCAACATCGTTGTCAGGACCCGCTGTGTGGTGTAATAAATTGGTAACCAAACCTTTTGGAGGTATGACAATGGACCTGACGCTGGGGATTGATACTATGGTTCTCCTTATCGAGCGCACCAAGAAGCCAGGATATTCATGAATAGAAGACGTGCATATAGTGATGCCTGAGCCGTCAACCAGTTTCACCTGAAAAGTGATCTGTATTTAATATACTAAAACCACATTGTTTTTACTGAAGACGTCGACACTTTGGCGGCCTGTCAAATTTGGAGTCAGGCAAGAGCAAGTCCCACTTGAGCGCACCTGTGGAGGTGCCGTGGCGATGATCAAATTAGTTGGTAGTGGGGTCTCTATGATTGACATGAGCTACTAGTCCGGTGGTAGCAGGAACCCGGGAAAAGTAGTGAAGATCAGGAGTAAAGCTTTTATCTGGCTCCGGGGTATTGTCGACATTTGAGCGCGTGATGATCTTCAGAGATGGAGGAGTGAAAGTTGGGAGGCATTAGAGGGGTCCCCCAGTGACGCTCAGGCCACGTGCTCACCTTCGGGATTTAGCGAGGCTAGTTGAACCGCTTTGCTTCGAAATACCATGAACAGCAGGAGACAAAGCACCATCCCCGCGAAAATGTCCATTAGTTTTCCCAGCGCAATGGTTTCAGCACTCAGAAACTTGTTCAGATCGCTGGCATCCAAGTCTGGCGCCCGCTTTCCAACCGCACTGTGATGGCTTTCTCATGTCTGACATGCTTCTTGTACATCATACCGTACGTGGGACGCGCGGCCTAATTTTTCCGATAACAATTCACCGTGATGAAAGGTCAATTCGCCATTCCGCCTACCTATGGGCGCCCTTCCTCAGAGAGCGGAGTCGGGTGCAAAGCTCCGTACCTAACAAGGGCCCGTAAAATCTGGAACAAGACATCTCTATTCCGCAGGTGCCTTGAATTGTATGTACCCTGGGAAGGCGAGTTATCGGGCCCTCAACTAGCCTGCATCAACGTCCCTACTTTCCGATCCGTACCTGGATAAGTGGGACCACACCAATGGTGAAAACCGTCAGTGATGAGTCAGACGAAAAAATAATCCTATCATACGCCCTATTTTAGTACGTACAGAAGTCCTTTAAGAACGTGCATGTATCTCTAATGTGTTTCATTAGCATCTCGCCCGTACATGGTGCGCGAGATGCATCCCACTCTCCTTCTACCCACTCTCTTTCGCTTCGTGATACTGCTCTCCGTAGTACCTGTACGTGTTTCGTTCACGCCTGCCCGCTTGAAGAATTCGTTCTTCTGGCTTATGTTACGATGTCGTGGCAGTTCGTAAACGCGGACGCGTCGCATATTCTCCGCAGGAGCCTCCATCCTGCCCGCCTTCCCCGTCTCCGCTTCCAACGCGATCTCATTCCTGATCTGCCTGAGGGTTGGAAAGCGATCGGATGCTACACGTTAGTCATCGTACAACCTTTGCAAGAGAGTTGACCCTCTGACTTTGTTACAAATTAGGGACAATGTCGCAGCACGTACACTCACATCTCTCAGTTATACAGACGCAAATAATATGACTGTCGAGAATTGCGTGGACTTCTGTAACGCGCAAAATTTCATATATGCTGGTGTCGAGTTTGGCCAAGAGTGCTGTGAGTGGTGTTTCAACGTTGCTCATGGCTTTCTTTTATTTCCCGTCCCCGTTATTCTGATCATACTGTCTGGGATATAAGATTGCGGGAATGTCATATCCAATGGAGGGACCACCGCTTCAGATTCGGATTGTGGTTTCCCATGCAGTGGCAACGCAAATGAAACTTGTGGTGCCGGTAGTCGCATGAATTTGTATTGGAGTGGCGCTGCACCCCCAGCTGCGCCAGTCATCGCGCCGAACACTGGACTGTGGGTTTCCTTGGGATGTTACAAGTATATTCACCTTCCTTTTTCAGTAATAAGCGGGTCACTAAACTCTTCTGTGCCTGTCCCATTAGCGACTCCTCGGAAAAGAGGACTCTAAGCGTTCCGAAAACCGTCCTTGGCGGTGCTTCCAACAACAGTGTCCAAAGCTGTACCGATACTTGCTTCTCCTTGGGCTACCCCTTAGCCGGTATGGAATATGCTCATGAGTGCTGTACGTATTATCTATCGCCTCGGTTTTCCGCGCTTGTCCGCTCACCGTGGTTCACAAGACTGCGGGACTACCATTGCCAATGGTGGTGCTCCAACACCCCCAAGTGATTGCTCCATGGTCTGCTCCGGAAATAGCTCCGAGTTCTGTGGTGGCCCAAACCGCCTTAACGTGTACAACTATACCGGCACCGACCTTCCATCTCGGGATAGAGGCGGCGACGATGGGTCGCCAGTATTCCCCGTCATTTCCAATCTCCAAATGGGATGGTCGTACAACGCCTGCTGGGTGTAAGTTACCTCTTTTGGCATGCCCAACGCAAAAGATTTGATAAAACGGGAAAATGCCCAGGGATAATGCACATGGACGCGTTTTCCAAACTGAGCTACCAGATAACCAAACGTTGACAGTGGAAGGCTGCATTGCCTCGTGCTCGTCCCAGAACTTCTCGCTTGCCGGTTTAGAATACAGCGTCCAATGCTGTACGTATTGTTGACGTTGATCATTCGATCGTCCTCTAGTCAAGGAATCACTGCTTATTCTCTACAGTTTGTGGTGACAACCTCGTTCAAGGTTCCGTTAGAGCCCCTGATAGCGAATGCAATATGGGTTGTGGCGGAAATGCTACGTCAGTCTCTTGTCTTCTCTCTGTATTGACTGCGTGGTTGATTAACAAATTGCGGATACCAGCGAAGCCTGTGGTGGACGAGATCGACTTTCAGTATACACGTCCACAGGTTCCGTGACCTCCTACCCAATTCCCACAGTGCAGACAACAGACCTTCCTGGAAAGTGGAATTACTCGCAATGCTTAGCGTACGTATACTTTGCCTTCCTGAGACCATGTAACCCACCCCGAGGGCTGCTCATTCTGATTCACAGGGAGCCTGGCGCCGTTCGGGTTTTCCCATATAAGGTCATATTCCCACACAACAACTCGGCCCAAAACTGTCTCACACAATGCTCAACCTTTGGTTATCCCGCGGCGGGTATGGAAGCTGGCAATGAGTGCTGTTTGTGTTCTACTGGAGGAAGTGCTTACCATGTCACTCACGGAAACGTCACTCACTAGGGTGCGGCGATGTGGAGGATATAACTAACAATGGAGGAACAACCGCCACGGAAACCGACTGCACCACAGCATGCTCGGGAGACCCCTTACATCTTTGTGGAGGTGCTCAGAGGCTACAACTTTACCTTTGGAACGGCACCCTGAACAACTGGCAGACCCCCGCAAACATCGGCCGGTATGAGGTACGCACGAAGTGCCCCTTCTTATACATGGACGTGCGTGCTACAAGGCTGTTCAACGTAGTATCTTGTCCCTGGCCTTGTACCCCCGCTTCTTGCCACCGTCGGTATAAATGGTAAGGTCTCTTTCCTCGAGAAAGGCGGAACGTCAGAATTTCCGAATTCTACTGGCGCATACGAACTCGATTTGAGTCTTGTCGACGATTTTAACCATGCTTGGCGTGAAATGCACGTCAAGACGGACGTGTTCTGCTCTGGCGCAGTCGTGCTTCCGGACAAGGCCGCGCGTATCCTCAATGTTGGTGGCTGGTCGCTGACCTCGACGTTCGGTGTCCGTCTTTATGCCCCTGATGGTTCGCCTGGCGTCAATGGCACGAATGACTGGGAGGAAGACCCGAACACACTCCTATTGCAGGTACGCTTCGGGTACCTACCATACCGTGTGTACAGAATCGGTACTCAATGAGTACATTGTACAGGGTGGACGTTGGTATCCGACCGCACTTGTTCTGTCTAACGGCAGTGTCCTTGTTATGGGCGGAGAGACAGGCGCAAACGCTCCAGCAAACCCGACGCTTGAGATTCTCCCACGTGTTCCTGGTGGTAGTACATTACTCTTCCTCGACTGGCTCGAGCGGACAGACCCGAACAATCTCTATCCTTTCCTTCATGTTCTCCCCAGCGGCCGCATATTTGTTGGTGAGTTTGAAACAGCCAATCCATCTAACCTCCCTCACTGAGGCTCGCGGGCAGGGTATTACAACGAGGCTCGCATTCTCGACCCAGTAACATTCGACACCGTCAAAGTCCTCCCCAACATCCCTGGTTCTGTCGCGAGCTTTGACGCTGGTCGTTCATACCCGAATGAAGGCGCGTCTGTACTCCTACCTCAATATGCTCCCTATACGGACCCGATCACCGTCTTGATTTGTGGTGGCTCCGACTCTGGGACTGCCTTGGATAACTGCGTATCTATACAGCCCGAGTCTGAGAACGCAACATGGGTTATTGAACGGATGGTTTGTTCATTCCTTTCGCATCTCCTCAAAATCACCGAACTGACATATCTGTGAGAGTAGCCGTCGAAGCGTGTCATGCCATGCATGGTGGCACTCCCAGATGGCACTTACATGATCGTGAACGGTGCGCATCAAGGTGTCGCCGGCTTTGGCCTTGCAAGCGACCCGAATCTGTCAGCGCTACTATACGATCCTTCGCAGCCTCTCGGATCGCGTTTCTCAATACTCGGCAACACGACAATCGCACGGCTGTACCACTCCGAGGCAACGCTTCTTCCCGATGGCCGCGTGCTGATCTCAGGCTCGGATCCCCAGACACCGGGATTACCCGAGGAACTACGCATCGAAGTGTACATCCCGCCATACCTCACCCAAGGGTTTACCCGCCCCATCGTGACTGTACCGAACACTGACTGGGCTTACGGCGGGCAATACCAGATCACGGTGCGCTTATTCCAGGGACAGAAAATGCGCATCTCGCTTGTTGCGGCGGTCTCAAGCACGCATGGCAATACCATGGGTGGACGCACAATCCTCCCCGATTTCTCGTGCGAGGGTCAGGTCTGTAACGTCACCGCGCCGCCCAACGCACAAATATCGCCTCCGGGATGGCACCAACTATTCGTCCTTGATGGTCCGACGCCGTCGCATGGCGTGTTTGTGCGTATTGGTGGCGATCCCGCACAGCTTGGCAACTGGCCAGATCTTCCTGGTTTCCATCCGCCTGGCGTATAAACCTACATACAGTACACAGTCAAAAAATTGATTGATCGCGTCAGCTCTGAGTCAGTTTGAACACTTAGTATCATAATACCCCGTCTTTTTTTATCCTGTTTACTCTTTATTTTTTGGCGAGTCGTTGGGTCGTGGACATCTTCGGACTATCTCCCTAATCGAACACTTCGCTACTTATATCTTCCCTTACGTTATAATTGTCCTTATTGGCCAACTTGATGGGTGTGTTCAATCGACCTCCCTCACCTTCGCTCATCTCGATACACACAGTAGATAATGATGTTGTACAAACACTGGGACAGTCTGAGCTACAGAACGAATTACTCTATTTGTGCGGTATACCTGGCAGCTGAGTTGGATGGTCCAAGCGCAGCTGTGTGCGGCGCAGTTTGGAGCCAACTGAGGGAGGCGTTCCGCAGCGATGTTGCGGCGCGGGATGGAGTGTGTGTTTTGACAGGCTTGGAGCAGGACTACTGAGATCCCAATTCCCGAATGGAGACTGGGATTGCCAAAACTATCTGGCCTGTCGGGATAGAAAAGATGTGCTACACATCTTTTCTCTGTTGGCTGTGCAGTGGGGTCGACGCCCGTTGTGCTCATGCCAAAGTTAGGTGTCTACTTATTAGAGCCATCATCAGACTCCACTTCACCAACATGAGAGCATTACTGTACGCACCACTAAGAACGCGATACGATTACCAAATTGACGGTGAGCAACTGGGTTTAGCAAAATGCCGTTCTGAATATTATCAATTTCGTGCATAATGTCGTCCCTGAGCAGGGTCTCGAGTGCGATGCTGAGTATAGGTCTCTATGTACCGCCACACAGTGAGCGTGAGAACAGAGGCAGAGCAACAAGTAACATAGTACCTGGTCCCCTTTGCTATGTGGAAGCCTGTCAAAACTCAAAACACACACACCATCCCGAAACGCCTCCCTCCAAACTGTGGCTTCGCTGGAAGTGATGTCCGTGGGGCCCATGGCAGGGTCTGTCGGGAACACCCTTCAGGTTTTGGCAGGGCCGACATGATAGTAGAGATTAGCGGACGTGGATGTGAGGTCATCGTCGTAAAGAGTTCATGACATTGTCAGGTGAGTTGCGTTTGGACGAAAGGTCACCCTGCGGTGCCGACAACAATCCCGGTCGTATATCGAATCCACTTGTATGGCTTTGATGAGAAATGAAACTCGGTGAGGGTGGCGAGTTCGAAAAGAAAGTAAGGCAATGGACCCAGACTGGGGGAGTCGGCCTGTGCACGGTGCGACGCGTGACCCCGGATGGGCTGGTGTTGTGAGTGAGATATTGCTTCCCATCCAGCCTTTTATGCCGACCAGTTATCCCAATATTAATGTGCATGGGCCAGCGTGCAATGGCTAACCCTTTCGAATTTCGGGCGCCGGTGCCCGGGCCGGTCTTCTTTGGAGCCATCAGTGGAGGACTCCGATTGTACTTCCATGGGACCTCCTCCTCCATCTGACTGATCCGACGCAACGCCGACACAGCCTTGTATCAACGATCAAACCCAGAGGCCATCGTGACTCCGACTTGGCTGCTGATCCAATATGGCAAATTTGGAGAGAAATGTCGGCGATTCTTTCCATCGCAATGGGGTTGCATTGTCCCATTTTCTGTAGCACTGTGCGCGCACGGTCAACTCAGGGATAATAATTTTCTCGCTCATCCCTTCTTTTTCTCCGAGTCTAGTCATTAGTAACCGAGGGCCCGAGGTATTGGAACTGTGGTAACACCCGAATGTCAACATGAATGCTATATTCATTGTATATATCTAGGAATGCTAAAACGACGGGGAGTGGGTTACATCAGCGTGGAACGGAGCCACGATGACCGTGCTGTGTGGATAAAACGGAACTTTGAAAGGAAAACGAATAAGTTATGACTGAAATATGTCAAGCACCATTGTGCCATCCAACGAATCAACCTGGGTTATGCGAAATGATAAAAGTTACATGTAGACAAATGAGTGTTTGACTGTGTCCTGCCAGTGATTGAGACAGAGATTCAAGAAGGAAAGGTGTGACGAAGGTAGCCAAATTTTGGTTCTGGATCTTTAGACCGTTTCAACGCCGGAGGACGTATGTACTGACACGGTTGATCCGGTCGCGTCGGGGAAACGAGGTTGTACAGATATAGGACGAGGAACTGGTAGGAGACCCGGTGGCGGGGGTAATGGAATAGATGCAGGACGAAGAGTTGGCAAGAACACCGGCGGCGGGGCTGTTGGAACAGAGACAGGGCGAATAGTTGGCAGGAACGCTGGCGGCGGGGCAGTTGGAAGATATGAAAGACGAACAGCTTGTAGAATCCCCGCCGGCGGGGCTGACTTGCACTCGTCATGCATCCAGAGATCACCAAAGCTTGTCGCAGTGTAAAATGACATGGTGTCCGAATGCGAATCTTGCACGGTCGTAGAATCAGAATTAAGGGCACTTCCCTTAGGAATAGACAGAACCGAAAGTTGGTCAGAGAGTGTGAGTGAGAGGCTCAAGTCGTCCTTGTCTCGACCGATTTGGATCACGATAGGATCCGTAACGCCACCGTTTCTCTTCGAGACTGATGGAGTACTGTAAAAGAATAAATGGCATGAGTCCTAATGAACCAGCAACAAAGTAAACGGACTACGTACGCATGCGGTGCTCCATGGGGAGTGGATGTCGACTTGCCGATACGTCTGGCGAGTAACATGTACAGGCGATAATAATGTTCACACGCCTCACCCGTAAAGCCGAACAATGCGAAAAAGATAAATGCGCATGCGACAAACAGCCAGCGAAACATCTCGAGGTTGATAGCCGTTAGGGGCTCATTCCTCCATATGAATCCTGCGATCTGTTCAACCTCGGAAGAGTGGCTGTGTGTGTAAGCCCAGCCCTTCCAAGGTACGAGACCCGACTTCGCATTGGTCACGATGAAATATGTCCCCAACGGAATGGTCCCGAGGATTTCAGTGGCGGAAATGGCCATCAAGCGAAGGTACTGGCCACCATTGTGACCGGAAATTAACTTCATGAGGTTACGTCGACGCTTGTAGAAAGCGCAAATGGCCATAACTGTTGACAAATGAGCTAGGGTACCAAGAGCGTATGTAGCCTATTAATACTCACCACAATAGAAAAAAGACACAGCACCGATCGCCACAGGCCACGCGTAGAAGACGAAGAAAGTTGGCAGTGTAACCCACATAAAGTAGATAGGTCCTAAATCCTCATATATGGCGTAAAGATTCCCCAAAAAAACGTACTCTAAATTGCATCCGTGTAAACAACCGACGGGAGGCGAATGGCTAAGTGTACTCACGGACAATCATCTGGAGAATTGGAATGCCAACAGCGATGAGCAAATCAATTATGAGGATGCGGCGGTTCTCTGCATCTTTCATCCCCGAAGCCTTCATCTTGGCAACCCTGTAGAGCTGACGATTGATGCAAAGTGAACAAGCCGGTATTGCAACATTTTGCGCGACTTGAATTCGAGCTGCTGTGGGTGCGGAGAGTGAACGAACGCTCGAGAGAGGACGCATCAAGGGAGTTACAGATATCACAATAGACAGGAGCCCTGTTGATCATGTTCTTGTTCCATACGATCGAATTGACACATTGCACGAGGCATCCAAGTCCGGTCCAGATCATGTACAAGCAAGTGCCCGTATTCCGAGCTACGCCGTCATTCTTAGAAAGAATGCTCCAATAAGGTGAATTCCTGCACGTTACCTTTAAGATGCCAGTAGAAGGGAATGGCAGACAACACAAAACCAATGAACGAGAAGGCGCTGTACAGCTCGTTCGGAGGGGTATGCATTGTAGTTCTCAGGTGTGTAGTTGGCGAGAACCAATGGCCGGGGAAAGGGAGTTTTCTTGAGCAAAACTAACCCGGTGAATGACCTTTAAAAATGAAAGCGGCACAACCAACTGGGCACAAAGGTTGGCGTCGTCATGCTGTTTTGAATGATGCACTCTAGTTGAAGGTTGTGAATAGTACTGCATGTATGCGCTTAACAGTTTCGTGACCTGAACTGTTCAACGGAGCTTACCTAATGTTTGACGGTGGCCCCAATCATCAAAATCACCCGTTGGCGACTCATTTGACTCATTCATTATATTAGACTAGCGTTGTTGCTTTCTTTTCCTCTTCAACTACACAGGGACGGTGGCATTTGACATTGCCGCTTTGGGAACA